>PVKM010039333.1:0-13792 GCA_004027735.1 Carollia perspicillata | reverse complement strand
GCTCCCACCAGGGTAGGGTCAGACTGTGTGGGAACAGTGGGTGGGAGGAATATCTCAATGCATGCTGACGACTGCGGCCGCCTGCTGCTCACACACACACCATCACACCATTTTCTCGGTTCTTCATGTACCCTTTAGGTGCTTTATTTTCTTTTAAAGTCAGTTTTATTTTTTTTTAAGATTTTATTTATTTATCTTTAGAGGGGAAGGGAAGGAGAGAGGGAGAGAAACATCAATGTGTGGTTGCCTCTTGTGTGTCCCCCGCTGGGAACTGGCCTGCAACCCAGGCATGTGCCCTGACTGGGAATTGAACCGCGATCGCTTGGCCCGCAGGGGCCGCGCTCAGTCCACTGAGCTACACCAGCCAGGGCTAAAGTTAGTTTTAAATCAAGCTCCAATATTCAGGCCTGCTGTCTGAAAGGGGTGTGTGTGTGTGTGTGTTTGGCCCTGAAGGTGTGAAGAGGACATCAACGAGTGTGAGCGGGAGGAGTGTGAGAACGGGGGCTCCTGCGTCAACGTGTTTGGCTCCTTCCTGTGTAACTGCACCCCGGGCTTCGTGGGCCAGCACTGCGGGCTGCGCCCCGTGGTGGTGCCCAACATCCAGGCCGGCCACTCCTACGTGGGGAAGGAGGAGCTCATCGGCATCGCCGTGGTCCTCTTCATCATCTTCATCTTGGTGGTCCTCTTCATTGTCTTCCGCAAGAAGGTCTTCCGCAAGAACTACTCCCGCAACAACATCACGCTGGTGCAGGACCCCGCCACGGCCGCCCTGCTCAACAAGAGCAACGGCATCCCCTTCCGGAACCTGCGGGGCGGCGGGGACGGCCGCAACGTCTACCAGGAGGTGGGGCCGCCGCAGGTGCCCGTGCGCCCCATGGCCTACACCCCGTGCTTCCAGAGCGACTCCAGGAGCAACCTGGATAAGATCGTGGACGGCCTGGGCGGCGAGCACCAGGAGATGACCACCTTCCACCCCGAGTCCCCGCGCATCCTGACCGCCAGGCGGGGTGTGGTCGTGTGCAGCGTGGCTCCCAACCTCCCAGCCGTGTCGCCCTGCCGCTCCGACTGCGACTCCATCCGCAAGAATGGCTGGGATGCGGGAACTGAGAGTGAGTAGGAACCCCGGCATCGTTATTTATTCCTCTGTCATTCACGGGGAAGCCGCGGGCGTGCGGGGGTCACTTGAGAAGAGAATTCGGGAAGGTAGAGAGAGCCCGCAGGGACACAGCACACATCATGGTATGTTGTGGTGTTGAGTGTTCACATTTCAGCCCTGAAAAATCGCTCTGGGTCTCATCCCCGTTTACAGATGGGGAAAATGAGGCTCGGAGAGCATCATAAGGTGCCCCCAGTCACAAAGCTACTAAGAGTCTTTTATTTATGTATGTATTTACTTACTTACTTATTTATTTTAAGCTTGTTTTTATTGTTAACATATTGCAGATGTTCCCATTTTCTCCTGCTTTGCCCACCTCCACCTAGTCCCCCGCCCCCCTTCCCTCTGGCCGTCACCACACTGTTGTCTGTCTCCATGGGTTATGCATGTATGTTCTCTGTGCCTCCCTGCACCTAACCCTTCCACATTCTCTCATCCAGTCCCTCCTCCCCCTATCCCCTGACAGTCTGTTCCCTAGGAAAGGCTAATAAGAGGCACTCTGATCCTGGGTTGCCAAACTCTAAAACCCATGCTCATCTCACAAGACTGCACCATTGGAACAAAGTAAGCAGTGCAGCTGCATAAGCGATGCACAGAAAGTATGTACTGGAAGGTCAGGAGCAGGGAGTACTTCCAGTCTCATGGACTGAAGACTTGAGAAGAGCAGAAGGACATTTGACTTGGATCGTGGTGGGATTACAGGTCTGGAGGAAGGAGGGCCTTCCACGTGATCAGAAGAAAAGCAGGCCGTTCTATTGGGCTGGAATGCGGGGTCCATGAAACGAGAGGGTGAACCGCAGGTGGGAGAAACGGGCTGGGCCAGATGGTGGTATTTCCCACTCCACTAGCTTCATGCAGCAGCATTCTAGACAAAGGGAAGAGCCGCAGGTCCAAAGGCCCTGGGGCGGGAAAGACATGTTGGAGACCATGGAGGAGAACGATGTAGCTGGAGCTTGGTGAGCATGAGGGGAGAGTGGGTTCATTTTATCAGCAAGGCTAAGGTGTATTTTTAAGCAGGTGATTGCCATAATCTAAGTTACATTTTAAAAAGATGGCCCTGTTCCTTAGAAAAGAGACTAAACAGGACCAAAGAAAGAAGAAAGCAGAGAGACTAATTAGGTGATGTCCTTGAATATGCAGGTGAGAGATGGTGATTGCCGCCCCTGCCTTAACATCAGTGGGATGAAACTAAGACAAGCTCTTTTGTCACCTATGACTTTTCATCAGGCCAAATAGTTTTCTGTTTGAGTAGCGGGGATGCCCAGAGACTATTATGATATATGTTGGGGTAGAGGGTAGGGGGAGAGGCAGATTTCTAATGAAGCTAAAGAGCCCCCGTGGCTGAGGAGATAGTGGGTGCCTTCACGGAGGGAGGCAGCATTCCTACTGGTGTCTGTGCCCTTGGGTAAAATCTGGATAGGGAACTATTGAAGAGGGCCTTCCGGAAGCAAGACGTAACTGGATCAGTGGAGAGGACACATGAGGGGTGTCTGACTCTTTTTCTGGAGGCACGTTTGTATTTTGAACTTCCACCATAAATATATTCTCTCAAATCGTCTGTAAAGTTAGGCTTTACCAAAGCCTTGCCAATCACTGGCTAAAGGAAAGGCTCTTTTTCATTTAACAATGAAACAATGCGGTTTGAATGAATGGAGGAGTGGAGAAAGCGGTTCGATGCACAGCCAGTGCATCACCAGTGCAGACCATTTGTCATTCTTCCCTTGTGTTCAGGCCTAAGCCTGGTGACCACGTTGTGCTTTTCTGAGGCACGTCTTCCTATTTTCTGTGGTGTGGCTGTTGGGAGGCGAATTCCTCCCTGGTGTCTCTCTCTGTTTATATCAGTTGTTTGTTTATCCAGCTGATGATTTTGCTCTGTCTTTAGCATCTGCCTGCAGATGCAGAGCCGCTGCCCACTACTGACATCACCCATAGTAGAGAAACACAGATTTCTCCAGCTGCGAACAGAAACAAGTTTTTTCTTTAATCACAAGTCACCATTTCTTTGTACTGTCACATTGGGTGATGATTTGAAGATTTTCCTAGTGATCATTTCCCTCCACCTACTTGTAATGTGACAGCTTTATTCTGGGAATCTACCTCAAGCCCATACACGCATTTTCCCCCCAAAGTATTATTGGGTTTTTATTGAATACATTTCTTTCTTTGTTAAGCAAGGCACTTAGCTGGTGAGACAGTCTTTAGGTGGCTAATTCATTTTCCACTTGACAGTTTCAAGATATCGGTTGGTTGTTTTTATTGCTTCCTTTAGTCCATCAACTAAGAAACAAGAAGGCAGCCCTGGAGAGGGGGAAGTGGTTCAGTCTGCGTTTGTATCTGTGTGGCAAAGAGGGAGGCAGTGTGTGGGTGAGAGCACGTCTCTCCCTACCCTGCCACTGACTGCCTCTCACCTAAGTGCAGAGCACTGTCACTCCCAAAAATGGGGTGACACTGCCCTCTAGAAGGCAGTGCTGAGAACGCCACTCGCTCCCCGGAGATGGAAGTTAGGATAAATGTAATGGCATTCTTGCCTATAAAATATTTATGCCCCTATTTGAAAAGTAATCTCATTTAACCTGGTGTTGACACCACATCGGTCCATGTAAATGATTTAAATGAACTCTGAATGGCAAGGAGCAACCCAGACACTTCATCCTCATTTCACTCTTCACTTAGGCTTCACTTTGAGGAGGGAACTGCTACTTTCGGCTGTCAGCTATTTGGAAGCTCATTTACCACGGGTTAAGGGTTTTGTATCCATAATGTAAATCACTTGATTGACAGACGGACCTTTGCCCCCCGTGGCACAATCAATTCTCCATTGGGGAGCTAAATTATTTTCTCTGAGCAAATGGAAGAGCTCTGAGAAGTGAACTCTGGGGTGGCAGGGCTGCAAATACACACGAGGTAACCAGTGTCATTTCTGCTTGTTCTCTGGCTGTCCACGAAGACAAAGGAGTTGAAGACCCGGGAGAAGTGACCTGCTTTGCAGGCAGTAATAAAGGCAGCAACTCTGAAGTTCAGTCCCTGAGCTCCTTCCAGTCAGATTCTGGCGACGACAATGGTAAGAGGTCATGGATTTGATCCCCTGGGGCGGCTTCCGCCTCCTGTGCCAGCAGTCAGTGGTTGAGAAGAAGGTGATGTGACCAGTTTTGTGTCTTGCCCTGCTCATGGGCCCCTGCGTGTGTTCACCAGGTTTTCAGGCGGCTCCGTTGTTGGGCATCCTTGCTGAAGGAGGTTCTGTTGAACTGCAGTTGTGAGCAGGCCTAGGGATCTGGTCAGAGGCTGACAAGGTTCCCCTGGACCTCCAGCAATGCATCCTCTTCGACTTGGTTTGTGATGAAACTGCCTTATCCCAAAGGATGCTCTCTAGCAAACAGTGCAGTTTATATTTTATTTCTAAATTTTACTGATGACTACCTCTTCACTCTACATCCAACCTCCATGTCATTAGAAGTAAGTTCAGAGGCAATACGCCCTTCCCACAGAAGTGACATCTCCATTCATTCGAATCCCCCT
Organism: Carollia perspicillata; assembly: GCA_004027735.1. Classification (NCBI taxonomy): domain Eukaryota; kingdom Metazoa; phylum Chordata; class Mammalia; order Chiroptera; family Phyllostomidae; genus Carollia; species Carollia perspicillata. The sequence goes on along the minus strand of PVKM010039333.1, from coordinate 9,120 downwards.
CATGACCATTTGGGGTCATGGCCTTTGAAGACTCTATTGAATGCTATGGGTCAGCTCCTTCCAAAAATACACACACACCCAAAATGCTGCATGCAATTCCCCATGGCTCGTGGACCTCTCCCTCCTGTGAAGTTATGTTAACGAAGCGGTTGCAGAACTGGACTTCCAGAGCTGAGGAACCAGCTCTGGAGAATGGGTTGTTCTCCTCAGGGCATGGGAGGGTAGCAGAAATGGTCACGAGGCCGCAAGAGTGGTGAACCAAGAATAATTTCAAATTGTCATCCACAGATATAGTTGGCCTTCCCCTATGTCATTTTCCCATTTATAAGCAATTGGCAAAAATGGAGTATTTGTTAATTTATGTAATCATTCAACCCATAAACCCTTGTTGAGTTTCTTCTGTGTGCTGAACGCAGTGCTGGACATTGTGTGCCCAGAAGCACAAAATGAAAACAACATTGTCTTTGCCCCCTAGGTAAATGCAGAACCAGGTGAGCTCGAAGGCCATAGCAATCCCAGAAGTAAAAATAGTCCTTTTTTACCACCCCCACCCTCCAATCACTTCCGCCCCCGAGATCCGGCACTCCTGAGAGCTGCAGAAGCCACAGCATAACCGACTGGCTTAGCTAACCGACCCTGTAACAGTGGATTTCTTCTGGCCATTTTCAGAAGGTCAGGGGAATGCCTCCAGCTCTGTTTACCTGGATCCTCACAGCTTCTCTCATCCCCAACCAGAAAAAAAGCTGCCACTGGTTTGTTTTGCAGAGAAGCAACTGAGAACAGATAGTTCCCATCATCCAGGAAGCAGCTCCAGCAGTGATGCTGGGTCGACTCTTCTCATGGGCTCTGCCTGCTCTCTGTGCCCTCGAGTCGGCCTTACATGCTTAGCATTCTGGATGGGTGCTGACTAAAGCAGGCAGTGTGTGGAAGTTCCAGCAAATTGGTTTTAAACCTGATTGCCTGGCCACAAGCTGCTGGTACCAGGTGCTAAGTCAGCTCACATAGAGCACAGGAATCACCTTCCCAGATTCTAACCATTTCAGAGCCTAAATGCTGATGTCTCTCTACACTTTCCTGGTGAGAGCTGGACCTTGGGTCACTCTAGGCTTTGGGTGGTGTCAGGTGAATGTGAAGCCATGAGTCCTGCCTGCAAGTTCATCCTCCATCATGGCGTTTGGTTTGGAGCAGCATGGCTGACCAACAAAGAATTCTCTTCAGAAATAGTGAGGTCTTCCCTGTAGAGTCTTTGGGAGTTACTAGCGAGGAATTAGCATGAGCTTGATGAGCCATTGCCTTCCTAGATTGATTTCACTGGGCCGTGAGGTGTGAATGTACAACCCAGCCATCCCTGCCCATCATCCCTTTCGGGAGGCCTGGCCCCATATTTGCTGCCATTCCGCTTCTGTTCCCAGAATCCTGGGACCACAGAAAGAAGTGTCCACTGGATCACTGCCTCATGGATGAGAGTGGGAAGGCTCCGGGTGTTTGTGTGCTGCACCTTCGTTGTGGTCATTATTGTTAAGAAAAATTAATGTATGTTTACAATACATAACTAACCTGAAGCTGTCCTTCCCCTCCCTCCTGTCTTCTTTTCCTCACCACAAGCATCCATAGTGACTGTCATTCAGCTTGTCAACAATGTAGTTGACACTATAGAAAATGAAGGTATTTACTTTTTTCTTCCATAGCATTTCTTTGTGTAAAGACTTATCCTTTTGGAAATATTGCCTCCTTGTTACTTTGAACTAGGGGTGATTTTAGTCAGCTGACAACTGGGCGAGGGGCCAGTAAAGAGGTGGTTTCAAAGGAGAGCCTGGATGTTTCTCTAGGTATTGGGGTGAATTTTAAAAGTTTAGAGAGAAAACCAAGTCCATAATTTTTTAATATGTGGGATGCTCTTTTTATAAAATATCTTCCAAGGGAAGAGTACCCAATTACTTAGATTCCAGATTAATACTAAATCCATCCTTACATTCAACATGTGTTCATTGAGCACCTACTATGACCTGGAAATGCTTGAGAAATCATTCATACCTACAATATAATGAGGATTGATTTCCATCAGGTAACTTATATTAGTGACATAATACAATTACAGCCTGATGTAGATGGGATTTATTTATTTATTTATTATTTTTGACCGAGGGGAAGGGAAGGAGAAAGAGAGGGAGAGAAACATCAATGTGTGGTTGCCTCTCATGCACCCCCTACTAGGGACCTGGCCTGCAACCCAGGCATGTGGTCTGACTGGGAATCGAACCGGCAACCCTCTGATTCCCAGGCTGGCACTCAACCACTGAGCCACACCAGCCAGGGCAGGATTTATATTTTTATTACCTTAATAGCAATGGGGAGAAAGAGCGTGCTTTTTAAGGTATCTCAAATGTTCTCATTTGCCCTCTTCACATGGCTTGGATCGTCAGTCTGACCTCTCACTTTGTATTTAAACAGTGTCTGTCATGGATCAAGGGCAGAACTACAACCGAGGTGATGCTGCTACGCCCCCAGCATAGCATTTTACTTATGTGTTTTTAATTGCTGAGTTTGTTCTTGCCCTGTCCCTCTCCCTCCATGTATTGAGTTTCTTTGGTCTGAATTTTGCATGTTCCAGGTGTCTTGTGAGCTTGGCATTGGAGGCGAGCACCCTGCCCACATCCCTTCCCAGCCACTCCCCTACCATGCAGCTCCTCCATCTGCGTGCACACCTCCCTGCCTTCTGTGGTCCACAGTACAGCTGATGCAGCTCTCTCTCTGCAAGCATGTCGCCAGCCTGACTCTTCACTTAGTGTATGGATAGGAAGAAAGGACGAGGGGAGGAGGTCCTAGAGCTGTGTCTCCTCAGCATGCCCTCACTGGCCATCTCGTATGGCATGGCTGAGCATAAGGCTCTGCAGCGCCCGCCACCACCTCTCAGAGCTGCCACCACCTGTTCTCCCAGGGCCAGAGCATGGCTGGCCCCTGACCCACCCTTGTAAGGAGCATGCATATGACTTGGATTCTTAGGGTCTCTTGGATGTTAATTGCATGCCAGGTCTCTTCTCTGCTCCTTTCCAAACCCTCCCCAACTCCAGCCTTGAGGAAATTAACTGTTGTGGCTTTTTTACCCACAGCCTATCACTGGGACACCTCTGACTGGATGCCAGCGGCCCGCCTGTCCGACATAGAGGAAGTGCCCAACTTTGAGAACCAGGAAGGAGGGTCTGCCCACCAGGGCAGCACTCGGGAGTTGGAGAGCGATTACTACCTGGGTGGGTATGACATTGACAGTGAGTACCCACCCCCTCATGAAGAGGAATTCTTGAGTCAGGACCAGCTGCCACCTCCCCTGCCAGAGGACTTCCCGGACCAGTACGAGACCCTGCCGCCCTCCCAGCCTGTCTCACTGGCCAGCACACTGAGCCCAGACTGCAGGAGAAGACCCCAGTTCCATCCCAGCCAGTACCTCCCACCTCACTCATTCCCCAATGAAGCAGATTTGGTGGGCCCGCCTGCCACCTGTGAATTTAGTACTTTTGCTGTGAACATGAACCAGGGCACAGAGACTGCAGGCCCAGCAGACAGTGTGTCTCTGTCCTTGCACAATTCCAGAGGCACCTCATCCTCGGATGTGTCGGCCAACTGTGGCTTTGACGATGCGGAAGTAGCCATGAGTGACTACGAGAGCGTGGGGGAGCTCAGCCTCGCCAGCCTTCACATTCCCTTTATTGAGACTCAGCACCAGACCCAAGTGTAAGAGGGCGCACCTCCAGTGCTTGGCCCTGTTTGCTACAGAAGGACACTGGCTGGGCTTGTGTCTGCCTGGAGAGCAATGCATTGAGCGTGGAGGAAATGTGGTGTTTTCCACTAGGAACTTCTTCACAAGTCACACTGCTTCAAGCCAGCTTGACTCCAGTTGGGCAGAAAGGAAAGGCTCAGAACTTGTTTCTGTGAGGTGGCTGACAGCCCTTGCAGTAGGTACCTGCATTCAGAACCAAGAACGCTCACCAACTTTTTAAATGGGGAATAGATTTCACCCCCGGGGTCACACAGTCGCTCTCATGTGGCTTCGTGCAGTATTGCGCCCTGCAAAGTGTCACAGTGTCAGTCCTTGCAGTATTAGTAACTGGTGACGAGCAAAGAGGCAGGTGATATTGAGCCAAGGGGGGAAAGGGAAATGCTAGTTATTGTTGTTGGAAAAGCTAGTCACTTAGGCAAAAGGAAAGGAAAAAAATATTATGAAACAAACAAGAAAATGGGCTGAAGCCTTTAAAGATCAACTTTATTTTTTATTATAAGCTGCCCAATTTTCAGCTATAAAATTAGGTTTAGGTAACATGTCTAGTATGCTTAGTTATTTTTGTTTATTTGTGTTAAGCATCCAATATAATACAGTCGGGTTTTGTGATCTTCGAGAAAGGTGTGATGAAGAGGAAAAAGAGGATGTGGGGGTTCCATTTTGAGGGTTCCATTTTGTGGGGTGGGGATGTTAATGTTGTGCCAACGCTAGAAAGACTGTGGTTATCTATTTCCAGTTTACAGGCCTGGCTGCAGCGCCAATTATAACTCTACTGCAGAAACTGACTTTTGTTCAGAGAAGCAGGAAATAAAAAGAAAACAAATAACACTTTGGTACTTTGTCCTCTAGAATGACAGATACTTAGAGGTTTAAGCAGAATCCACAAATTTAGAAAAAATAAAGTACAACATTTTCAAAGTTTTCAGCCAGATAATCACAATTTTTGATAATGCAAATAAAAGCTGAGCATTATTCTAAATTGGTTAGCATCATCACTATAAATGCAATTCTGTTTTCTAAAAAGAAGAAAGTAGCTTAGTTCCTGTGCATGGGCGACGATGGTGTGTGTGTCTGGGCCGATGCACAAACGTGTGCTTGCACTCGGTGAGGCTGCTCTGGAGGAACGCTCACGTGGGAGCTTTAGGCTGTGGACTCTGTTGAAAATCCTGCCAGTGCGGCAGGCCTTCCATGTTCTCTAATCTCTGCGATGTGAGAGGAACACCAAATGCCATATTTTACTCCGGTTCAACTAACTTTATTTTGGTACTGCCATTTATATTAACTCAAAGCAAAACTGTGCTTTTTTTTAAAAAAAAGCAGTATTTTGTTATAATTTGCCAGAACTAAACTCTTATTTGAAAAATGTGTGCTGTTTAATTACACGCTGGAGTTCTCCTCTGACATGTGGACCTTGGCCGTCAGTTTCCAAAATTGACAGGGGAATCATTCCACTGGAAACACAGTAACTCAATACTGGCAGCTCAAATTTGACAAGTTGAGTGACTTTCCTCTTTTGCTTCAGTCACATTATGGTTGCACGTGCAGTGGCCATGGTGAATAAATGTATATTTGCACTATCTGCTTAATGAGCAAATCTGTGTCCACAGTTTCTGATGACATATGGCATCGGTGTGTCATTGTGCTGCCCTGAGTCTGTGCATCACCCAATCGATCATATTTTTAGTTGTTTCACTTGTGTTGAATCCACTTCTCTGTGGGAGTCAGTGTCTCTGAAGTTTGTCCTAAAAGAAATTCCTTTTCATTGTCAAGCTTCCTGAGTACATGGAAACAATTCCCATTTCTCAGCTTCTCTGCTTTTCCTATCTCTTGGTTATACCTACTCATGGAAGCATCATCTTCACTGTGGTCTTGAAAAAATGAATTTCACTAAGGCTGCTTTTGAGGATAAAATCTTTGGTATTTTTCTTTTGTAAGAAGCACATTTTCAAAATCATGGAGAAAATGACAAACTAATGGTATAGAATAGAATCACTGCTACACTTTTGATAATGCAATGTCATAAAAACCATCAAAGTAAAACCAACAATTCATTTCTTGCCCCCTGGGAAATATTAGAACAAGATTAATGCCAGTGAGTCACTATTGCTTACACAGCATCTCCTCCGGGGAGAACGCCTGACTGACACAGTAATGAAGGAATAAATAGATCCTAATGCAGTTGTGAAGCCACCCAAGAAACCCGTGCCCTCCCTTGGCTCTGACCTACATAAGATACCTCTTTTATCAGGATACCTCCCCTGGTTTTCTGCAGAATAGCTCTGCACCTAGATGCACACCAAACAAGCATGTGTTGTGATCTTTTGATTTCTTACCCTTTAAACCTTGTATCTTTTTTGCTTTTTGGAAAATTAGACTTCCCTGTAGATGATGAGGTTTTCAGTCAGGCCAGGATGGAACCAGGTGGGATGTCTGCTGATATGAAGATCTGAAAGGGTCATTAAGATCTGTTTGTCCAGCCCTCTTATTTTTATAAAAGAGGAAACGTGCCCAACATAGGGAAAGCACTTGCCCAAGCTCACATAGGAAGTCAAGAAACTGAACATCCATGCGGCCACTGTTCTTTCTATACAACATTGTCCACCCCTGAACTCCCCAGGGCATGTCATCTGCTGGACCTGCTGACTTCCCACTATCATTCCTTTGGCAAATGCTAGAGATCATGGATGCCATTTCTGTGGAAGCCTCATGATCTCATGCTTTCTAGCAGTCCCACTAGGAAGGGTGCAGTTACAGAATTCACACGTCTTTGGACATGTATCAAAATGCTGCTTTTACCAAATGAATGTTTTCTCAAATGAGGATGGAATGATAATTACAGAACAGAACCCAGACTAGTTATCAATTATGGTGAAACCTTGTTTATGATATTACCAACTGGTTGCATTTTTGTTTTTCCTTTCCCCCCTCCTCTACCAATTCTGATGTCCGTTCCTACCCCCTCCAGTGTGATGAACCACGTGGGAAATATTTAAGCCAATTAGTGTTGTTCCTTTTTTTCTAAATGTATGTGGCACCTCCTGGAAGCCATTTTCTGCAGCCTGTTGTAAGCACTTTACTTGCATTGCACACTTTCTGGTTAAGCTGGTAGTGGATAGACTATCGAAGTTTGTCATGTGTAAGCAGAAGCTCTGGGGCTGTAAAAGCAGGTGTTTATTCCGTTTCTCATATGAGCATTTTGCTGCTGAGTTTCATTCCCTGCCAACTTTCCGCACGCTCATGTCCTGACCATTCATGAAACACCGTTGTAGAAGACTTAGTGATAGCAATAGGCCAAGTTCACGCATTTGAGGTTTTCCTTATCAGAGAAAGGTGTGGGAAAGAATTTATGCTGCATTCCTGGGAATTCCTTGGGACTTCCCTTAGGTATCACTAGCACAGCCTGGGAAAAAGCAAGTAAGTGATACACACACGCACACACACACACACACACACCCCATCAGCCAACTCCTACTTACTTCCCATGCCACTCCCCCACTAATGCAGTGTCTACATAATCAAAGTCAGAGGAATTAAGAAGAGAGATAACAAAATAAATCATTTCAGGTCCAGAAAACACTTTCATGTGCAATAATTCAGGAAGATCTAGTGTTCACTTTGCAAAGGATGCCCAGATAATTGTCTGCTCTCTCCTCCGCTGCCCTTCTAGTACTCAAATATTGATAAAGCAATTAGGCTTTTATGTTTTGTGTTTCTACCTTCAAAACATGGGACATGAGGACTTGAAAAGGCATTTCTTCTGTGTTCTTATTTTGTGTGGTCTGTGAGAAGATGATTATGCGTTTTTCCTGGTTTCTGTCCTGCAACGTTCAACTGCACATTATTCTGGTGGAAATCCACAGTGTCTTTAAGCTTCTGGTTGTATAATTCTAGGGTGTATAGTCCCCATGTGTGGGTTTGGCATCAGTTAACAGTTAGCCAGCTGGCTAAGAGATAGGAAAAGAATAAGATTTTCTTTCCTTATGTAATAATGAAAAGCAATAATTACAAGCATGTACTGTTACACAAAGGCCATAATACGTCTCTTCCAATGTTCAGGATGCACTAGAGGATCGTACCGCCATTTGGAGCGTGTTTGGACCCGTGAGTGTGTATTGTAGTGCCCTTCCAGCAAACAAGGACCTGAGTTGCTATATTTAACGATTTTATGAGCCCGTACTACTGCATTTCAGGAAGTGACAAAAGCGTCAGGAAATGGAAGCAGTTCTTTTTAAGCACTGTACCAGAGAGATTGTCTTGTATATTTACCTGTTGCAAACAGGCTGGTTTGTAAAAGATGTACGTTTTGGTGTTTAAAATGTTTATAAAATTGTATATAATGGTTTCGATTTTCCAAGCTTTTGTAGATACTGTATTTGATGCCTATCAGGATGCTTTAATTTGGGGGGTCGAATACACTTCTGAGTCATCCATAGTGTTGTTGGTCTGCAAACTTTCCAGGTAACTACACACACCTACAAAAAGGATTTTACATTTGCAAATGGTGTTTTTTAATCATTTCAAAATGTACTGTAAACTTTCTTTGGTTCTACTATTTTCACTTAACTCTCTCTGTTTTCAAGGAAATGTTTTTTATTGACATTTTTAAATGAGTGTGTTTTGCCCAGTTACTAAGTACCTGAGATCTATGCCATTTCAGATTCAGAATGAAATATATCATTTCTTCACACACATGTGTAATCCCCTAAACTTGCACACGCCTCTCACACCAAACCTTATGCACAGGGGAAAGATAACACTTAGAGTGGATCTCCTCCCTTATGGAAAGGGATTGTTTCTGCATATATTGCTGTTGGCAGTTATTACTCTGGTATTCTTTTTCTAAAAAAAAAAAAAATGAAACAAAAACAAAAACAACACCAACAAAAGACAGCCAAAAACAAAAACTCAACAGTGTACAGGTTTATAACTTACAAAATTTGGTGGTTAAAACAAGTTTTCAAGTAAAAAGAAAAAGATGAAACTAGCTATTGTGTTGACTCTTCTTAAGTGTTTCCTTTTATTTGTCTCCAGTTACGGCCACTGCTCAGGTGGCACTCGGGCAACCACACTCTGCAGGGCAGGGTGGATTTTTTTTCAGAGTCTTCTCACCCCCAGAAAGACTTCTACTGGTTCTGGTGCACACGTACTGGAATCTCACGCAGTTTCTTACTGCCCACGTACCCTGTGGGGTTTTTCCCTGATGAAAATGAAAACAGGGCTAGAGACTAGGACACACGAGGGCCATCCAGATCCACCTCTGCAGAAATCTCTCCTCAACACAACCCCACGCCTTCAAGGCGGCCTCTCCAGTACTCCTCTCCCTCTGAATGAATGAATGAATGAAT
>PVKM010039332.1:0-13787 GCA_004027735.1 Carollia perspicillata | reverse complement strand
TGTAAGCCTCTATCTTTCTAGTGGCTCAAGCCATCCCACGAATGCCAGCTTATCAGAAGGTGAGATGTCCTAACTTGAACCATTCCTGAGCCAAAGGTCACACTCAGTTGCAGGCTCTTTCCACGGCCTATCTTTGGCCAGGATGCTTTCCTATGCACCTGGGCAGCGGCATCAGGAGAGCAGCAAGTCAAGAGCCACGAGTCCTCTGTTCTTGCCTGCACATAACAGTCGTGGAGAGGCAGCAGGGTAGAGCTGAAGGGCGGCTGTGCTGCCTCCCCGAGGATCAGCTGTCATGGGCGGAGGAGAGAGCAGGCAGGGCCGGAGAGAGGCGGTGCCAGGGTCTTCCCAGGGGGTGACAACTCTGGGAGCCAGAAGGACTGCATGCCCCGGAGGAGAACCGAGCTCGGAAACCAGAAGAGGCTAGGCTGACGCTGAGCGGAGAGGGCAGGCGAGGGCAGCCACTGAGCGGAGAGGTGGGGAAGAAAGGCCCAGCGGGCTAGGTCGGATGGTTCAGTAAACCAAAGCCACGAACCCTGGGCACAAAACAGGGCTTCTTCTCTTTTCTTTCTTTCTTTTGTTTTTAGCCTCTGAGGAATTCTGCCAGGCGTGGGCAACTCCTCAGAGGTACTCTGAAAACAAAGAGTTTCACAGACCTTCCAAACTCAAAACAAGGTGCTTGTTACAAACAGCCTCAGCCAAGGTGTCGACCTCTCATGGCCCCTGATTGTGAGAGGTATCAATAGTCTGGCACCTTGGTGCCCAGCCCTGACACTCAGTTCTCGCTGCTGGAAACGGGGTGGGGGGGCGTCGCACACTCCTTGGGAGGGACTAGGGGTCCTGTGAGATATACAAAGCCCAGCTCAGCCCCCTGGCAGCCCATGCCTATGCACACTGTGCCACAGGTACCTCCCCGCCCCACCCCCCTCCAGGGCAGAGGAGTGCAGCACCACTCAGCTGTAGCTGGTCCTTGGTCTTCTCAAGATAAAACCTTTGCCTTTCCTTGCTCCTGAGCTTCGGGTTAGCTTCCTAGAGAAAGAAAGAAATATAGGACATTGCCTGGGCTTGCAGCCCTCTGATGCAGTTATGACTGAAGACAAGAGACGCCTGCTGGAGCTGAAGTCGCAGTGGGCGGTGCGACCCAGGGGCACGCGCTGAGCCCCGGCCCACTCTGCCCACCTGAGGGCAGGGGTGCCTGGCTTTTACGATGCACCGGGGGTCGTGTTTTGTCTTGGTGGCAATGTGCTTTACACCGTTCAAGGGACACTGATGCTCGGGAGTATCCCCACGGTGGGTCATTTAGGCACCGAGGGCTGTGGCTGAAACTCATGCATTTTCTAGTAATTAAAAAATCCAGGCTCCCTAAAGGAAAGTTACTGACTCAGAAATGAAGACCAGCACAGTGGGATTTTTTTAAGGCACAATTTTCCCCTCCTCTTATCCATTTTCTAAAAGTTCTTTCAAGTGTTTTTCATACCCATTGTATCTGCATAGGAGTTCCATTGCTTGGACTTTTTTTTTTAAAGGAGAAGCAAATAACTTATGAGGGAAGACGAAAATCAATAATTGTACACTAGTAGTGATTGCTAAGAATGTTGCGACTTGAAGATACAAGTATGATGCATCACTAACTAAAATAAATTTTGAAAGAGTTATCTCTGTTACATAAAAGCAGGGGGTGCCGTCTTGGAGCTGGACAAAGGCCGTCGGGGCGCTCTCAGCAACTTGGGGCTAGGCCCGTGTGGTTTTCTGCTTGCACAGGGGGGTCTGGGGGAGGGGCGGAGGCTCGGCAGTCAGCAGTCTCGGACGAGACGCCCTGCACAGCAGCAGGGTGAAGGGAGAAGTCTGGCCTTAGAGACGGTGGGGTTCTCCCGGGGGCTGCGAGCTCGCTCCCTGCAGGAGCCACTTCCTGCTGAGTCAGGTTGGCAGAAGCAGATCTGGGGAGGCTCCCACAGCGCCCCTCACCACCCCATGTGGGCTCTAAGTGATTTCCTGACGAGGCCTCACACACTCGTCTCATATTTGCAATAAGACCCTCGGGACTGACTAAACGAAGCCCAATTTCTGAATGAATGAAAATGTACGTGAGGGATGTCCTCATTTCCACGTGGCCAGCGGTACTTGGGCTACAGTTAGACAAGTCGGAATGACTCTCCTCTGGTTAGAAAGGAAAACCACTCTTGTTCTGGCCCTGCACACAAGGAGCGAGACCTCCTGAGCTGAACACATCAGGTCTACCGATGCCGCGTTTCCAGCTGGAGGCGGTAATGTTGCCTGCACCAGCGGGTGAGCTGGGTAGCTGGGCCAGTCCTCTTTATTATGTCCCGACGGCCTTCTTTCAAGCATCTGCAGGGTGCGCTGAGCGTGCCAGGCACCGAACCAGTAATGAGGGTGCACACCAAGAGGGCCGTAAGTCCCGTTTCCACAACAGGATAGGTAATAGGCTCATGCTCGAACGGGAGTCTTCCTTTCCAAAGGCTGGCCCAGCTGGTTGGCATGGCAGCCCCAGACCAAACATAGAACCAGCCATGCTACCCAGGGGGCCCCGAGGTCGGGCCTCTCCCCCCTCAAAGCCTGTGCTCACTACCGTAGAGGACCGTCGAACTGCTGAGAGCTGAGAGACCGGGGTGTAGCCTCAGCTGCACATGAGCGAAATCCCTCAAACTGCTTGAGTCATCAGTTCTTCATCTATAAAAAGAGGGTAAAAAATATCCTGGGTCCCCTACTCGGGTAGGGTGTGGAAGAGCATTTTTAATAACTGCCAGCACTGCATGGCTATCCAGCCCTGCACACATCTGGACTCAGCACTCGAACAGATCCTGTCATTTAATACGTGTCTGGTCTCTGCACTAGCATTTCCCGTAACTTTCCCTCGAAGGTAAATGCCAAGGGCAGAAGGTTAGGGAGACTCATTACCAGGGTTTTGAATATCCCTCTTCTTGCCTCTCTCTTAGCTTAAATGGGGCTCCTGCTTGCTCCCCTAATTATAAGGAGAGGCGGATACTCGTGGTACGCTTTTGTCTGACAGAGTGGAGACCCGACCTTAGGGAGTGAATTAGTGCAGCTTCTTACATTTTTTCCCTCAGCCACAAAGATATAAAATTACATGCTTTCGGCTATTCTGGTGTTTTTATTATGTTTTGTTTTGCTGCTTATATTTAGGGGTAACTTAGAGTTGTCATAGTGTGTGATCTATTTTTATCTCTGGGGGGGGGATTAGTGGGGGCCACAACTCTGAAGAAAGGTATTTGCACTGTTAAATGATATGACCTGACCGTGACCTGATATGAGACTTAATACACAAGCACGACTTCGAATGCCATGAACAATTTCTTCACAATCAGGCCTTAATTTATGGGTCTACATCCAAATGAATATTTTTCTTCCAGAAATATCTGAAGGGAAATACGTTAATGTGGTTTTTAACGTATTCCAAAGAGGACTCATCCGAGAAGACTTCCGTTTATCATTCTGAAAGGGCAATTCGAATGTCTATTACAATCAGTGGCCTTATTTTATTCTGACACATCGTGCATGTATCTTGTTACTATAGCAGGGTTAATATTTAAAATATTCAACAACTGGTACGGTTAGCATCCTCACCAAGCAGAAGATACCTGGCCAGGATGTGGCGTCAGGGCATGCTGGCTGACTCCCGGGCAGTGAAGTAGATAAGACGGAGCCACACACCTTGAGTAGTCTGGGATATTAAAACCCAAGTACTGCAGATGGAGGGCAAATTCTGCCTCTGAGAACTCTTGATCTTAGACTGCGTGGTACACTCACAGGAACTGGGGGAGGAACAAGGTCATTCAGGGAACAAATAGTTCCAGCGAGAGTTCTTGCCTTCCATCCAGCAAAAAAGCAAGCAGACGGCCTCGGATCTTTTCAGATATTAAAGATTTATTTGGGTTTCTTACCCCACTCATAATAATATTTTGCAATAGTAGCAGACAGTTTTCACAATGTCGATGCAAAGAGGGCTGCTCACTCAAGGCCACCTCTACCTAACATAAAGTCCCTGAGCAATTTAGCTAAAACCCAAGGTTTCACTTCTATTTCTTTAAGTAATTACTTCTGTGTGAACTTCATCTAATGGATCTAGTTGCATTTTATGCTCTTCCAAATCATTGCTCCTCACAGTTAACCACTTGGTGTGCTTGCTACTTTGAAAGAAAGTCTACTGCTCTGGTCTTGTCCTTGAGCGGGGCTCTCCTTTGCCTAGGGCCACTCCACTGGGCCCCATGGGCCATCTGTTGCCTGGACAAAATGATAGACTCGGGCGTTTCACATCCAGGACATTTCTGAGTTTTAAGAATCTATTTCCCATCCACTACTTTGTTCTTTTTTTTGGCTTCATTTCAGGTTCTTCCTTCAGCTGGTTTCAGTCTGGAAGCAAGAAATTTAGAGGCTGTTTCAAGATTAAAACAATCATCTTGCAGCCTTGGATCTAGCAACAAAATGCTCTTTATCCCCGTTGCTCTTTATCTTTGTTGTGAGGTCAACATCAGGTAAGAAAAGGATGCATGCACGGCCCCTAAATGATCTCCTTTAACCTTATTTATGTCATTCCCTCAATTTGGTATCTCTGTTACAGCCTGTATTACCTCAGATTATTTGTCCAGCTTCCAGAATGAGTTCCTGTATTTCATTGATTTGGTGCCCCATCACCTAACACAGGGCCTGGCATATCATATGAATCATGAATACAGGTGTGTGTCTGTGTGTGTGTAAGAAAGCAAGAGACTCGAGTCACTGAGAAACTCACTTTGTAGAAGTCATTCATTGGTGGCCAGCCAAGGGGCCTGGCTGCCATTTTCAGGAAGGAGGGGGCTCATGCTCTGAGATAAGATTAGATAACCAGGGTTTCTGACCCTGACAGGAGACTAACAACAGAACTCCCAGAAGGAAGTCCCTTAGGGATGACTCCTTAGGACTGTGAGAGACGTGGGAGCAATACAAAGATAAGGACTCAGGTATTTACTGTGGTCCAGAAGCAGCCCCAGCCTTTATTATTATCCTAAGAGCCACAGGAAGACCATAAAACACCCAATCAGGTTTATACTACAGACAAAAAATAAGTTCACTCATTGGACTTTTAAAATCCAATCCACGTGTCCCCAAGGAATTCGTGAACTGTTCATGACGAGAGAAGAGGCCTCTGGGAGTCAAGCCACTCCGTCTGCAGGGCCACCTTTACCTGCATCTTGTCCCCAGCGATTATTTATCGCTCAGCTTGGTCTCACCTTAATCAGGGTCTCCATAAATCTGCCTTATAGTAAACAATTCTTAACATCAACCAACAATGCTTTCTCTGAAAGTATTTTGTGATTTTTGTACCTACATGTCTGTTTTTTTTTTTTTAATTTAGAATGTTTTGATTCCCAAGAGTTCAGATGTTTGTGCACATTTTTAACTGTGCACTCAAGTCCAAGGCCGAATGCCTATCATAACCTTGGGGCTCTTTCTGTCTTGTTTGTCTCTCCAGTTTTTATCCCCCCATACCTCGTTTGAATAGCAGTGAGAAGCAGTCACTGACTGGGCTGAACGGCTGTGTAGACGCCATTCCAGTTAGGTAGTGTCACGCTGCTGGGCAGAGTGTCGTGTCTACACCTAGTCATCGTGAGATCGAAACTTGTCACCAGGCATCTACACCATTCAGCAAAGAGAAGACTTCTCTGCCCTTAGTGATCACTGCATTCTTCTTCTTTTAGCCATGAAGATACATTACATACATCTTTCAACCTAATGATAACTATTAAGGGGGATTCCTTATAATTAAAAGGGGAAAGTAGACCTCACACTAAGGGAGGATAGCTCTTGAAAGCTGCCTGAGCCCATTTTTTCACTCCACTCAATTTCATGAATAATTTAAACACAAAGCAAAGGGTTTGGCATATAGAAAAGAGCAGATAAATATTTGTCTAATGATTGCATGAGTACTTTTGCACTTTAAAAACTTTGTATCTACTTATTAATTTGCATTCAGGTGAACATCACTCTTTGTAAGAGTATAGACCCATGTGGCCCATTCAGGAACGTTTTATTCTATACTAATAATTACCCCTCCCTTGAGATATCAGAATCCCACATGAATGGCTTAAAAGGTCTACAAATTCCTCTTGATTCTCACCTGTACTGGGCTGTCTAACGGAACGCTCTGCAATGATGGAAACGCTCTGTGTCTGCTCTGTCCAAGATGGAAGCCACAAGCCACACGTGGCTGCTTAGCACTTGAAAGGCAGCTAGCGCGAGCCACTGGATTTTACATTTTATTTCATTTTAATTGATTTAAATTGAAGTAGCCACATGTGGCTAGGCACAGCCCTGCGAGACGATCATAACAACAACATTTGAGACGCGGGAGAGCACGTTTAAAGGCACGCCCGCAAGCCTTCGCCACGGTCGCTCTCCCGTGAGGGCAGTTTGTTCATTTCTCTTCTGACTTCCTTCAGTGTGATCATTTTTGAATGTCGTAGTTTTAAGGATGGCAAGTGCTATTCCATCAGCCAGTTCTTGGCTCTCATGGTTCTTAAACTTGGCCGTGCACCAGCCTCACCCCCAGAGATGAGATTCAGCAAGTTTGGAGGAGACTGGGCATCTGTGTTTCTGAAGCTCCACAGATGATTCAGAGCTGCAGCCGGGCTTGGGAACAGCGGCTCTCCACCAGAGACCCCAAACTGGCAGCCCTTGGGCCAAATACACCCTCAAAACATATGTTCATCCCACACAGTATTTTAAAATGTTTTGAATCTGTTGCCGACTTCTACAAATTAGAATTTTTTAATCTAAAAATGTGGAATAAGGGCTGCCCCCTTTGGATACGAAGCGTAACGTCTGTGGTTCAACACTCCCTACCCACCTCCCACCAGGCCAGCTCCCAGTAGGCACTGAGTTGGAGGCCCCTTCTTCATCCTGCATCTGTGCAATACTTGTCCAAACAGGCAGCAATTCCGCTCTATCAGTGCATGATGCCCAGGATACAGCACCGACTATTTCACCCATGGGCTGTTCTGTAATCATCTTGGCAGGCTCAAGAATATTCTGCGACCATCAAGTAAGCCCCTGAATAAATATGGTGGGAGATTCAAAAAGAGAATGGGCCCCTACCCAGGATCATGAGACCAATCCTCCACGGACACACCGTTAAACTCAGGGACACACCATTAAATTCAGGCATAAGATAGTCTTTTTATTTTTTATACCCCGAACTCTTTCACTTAAAGCACCATAAGACCAGCCAACAAGACTGCCAGGGAGGGTATCTCTGTTATAAATTCCTATCTCTATTTTAGAAGAATTTTTTTATAGCTCTCTCATCTTTTACCCAGCTTCCCTTCCAACACATTTGTATTCCGCCGTGGCTCCCAACGTGAAAAATAGTTGATCGCCCTTGTGTACCTTTCTTTCATTTGAGAATCCTTTCTAATGAAAGGTAAGGAATGCAGATATGTAAGCCCACGCGGTGAGATAAAATGTAGACGGGCCATCGGTTGGTTGAGAAAAACCAGACAGAGGAGCGCTAATTGACTTAGAAAGGCAAAGGAAAGAATAACTTTGGAGTATTTGTGGAAACGGTAGATCTTCCCAGACAAACACACGCATGCCAAACATCTTGCAATCAATTTTAGGGATTTCACGGGCCCCTGAATCCCATCCACTGATTCCTCGTAGAAGAAGTCATCAACTTGAAATAAGACATACTACTTGATAAATATTTTACTGGATACAAAGCACCAAAGTGTCAGCCACAGTGGGACACAGTTTTGAATCACATACTATGATTAGGCTTTATTATCAAAAGGCACACCACTGGACTGGAAGTAAAAGGCCAGGAATACACAGTCTCACTCCCAGGATCGTGTTAAAAGAAGTGTCACCTAGAACTCAGTGGATTTCTCAGGACACGATAAACAAACCAATCTGTGGAATTTGGATTTTTAAACAAATCCTTACAGAGCTGAGACATTTCCTGGAATTGCACGCATGCACACATTGCAAACAGTACTTGATGCCTTAGCCTGTCAGTTCCCCTGATTCGGGGCTGACGCTTTCGCTCCTCTGTTGTCCCCTGAGTGGCAGTTGGTGCCATCATTGAGGTAGTGAATTCGGGGTCACCTGAAGGCATGAAATATGCAACACGAAATGATCTTCCTTTCTAATCGGAAATGCTGTCTCTATTTCATGTATGACAGGTATCGAAGATAAAGTGAAGAAGTTTGTTTTCCCCACAAGGTGACTTGCAGTTTTCTGTTTCAGCCGCTTTCTGTCATTGAGGATGTTTGGACTTTCCACACATCTTGATGTCCCTCCAAGTCATGCAGCAGATACTCCTTAAAATCTTCCTGTGCCGATCTGTTTCCCTTTGCTGCTTCATCCGCTCTCTCTGCCTTACTCTGGGCCCCCCGGGAGGACCGCCTCTCCCAGGCGCCCTTGACAACTGGCTTCCAGCAGCCTGAAGGGAGACCTGACGGTGGGAGCAGAAAGAAATATCAGGAAACTGCGTCCTCTCTTCCTTCCTGGGTTGCTAAGTCCCAGGCGGTCGTGGCGTCCCACCACAATTGGAGATTCTGCGGGACGGCCTCTCCTCCCCATCTCACTTTTCTCGGCTCTAGGAGTTCTGTTCCTCTTCTTTGTCCCTCTTGCCCTTGGTGTGGTAATGGCTGCCTTCTGCTGCTCGCCTGTGCGTGCCTCGATATCCGTTGTTCATTCCCTTATCTCCAGCTCTGGAGGAATTCCCTTATTAAAGTCTTATCTTTGGAACTAGCTGAAGTGAAGTCAGTCAGCCTCCTGAGGAGACCACGGCTGACGTACCTCGCCTGTCTTCTTTTCAAACAGGTAGGGCTTACAAGGCAGAAATAAGACAGGAGAAAATGCTCAGAGAAGAGAAAGAAGCAGTATGGTTTTTAAAGACAAGATTTAGCCAGATAATAGACTGAAATCCATCAGAAATGCTCTTCTCTTTGCAACAGATGCTCTACTGAGATGTCACTAACCTACTTTTCAGCTTTGCTTTTAGCAAAGACCAATTTCGAGGAGCATTTCACTAAAAAATCGTGAAATGTTCCATGTTTTATTTATTCATTTCAAATAAAAAATAGAATTTATATTAATTAAACTTTATATTTAATGTATGTGTTTGTAGCTCTTAATTCTTAAGGTTTTATTAATTTCATTTTAGACAAGAGAATACTGAGGTTCTGAGAGATGAAATAATTTTCCTCAAATCATATAGCTGGCAGGTGGGATAGCCAGAATCAGTAATTTAGTATATAATTTCATATGGAATATTGCTTTCTTACATTATTGTAAAGTATTTCTCTTTGATTTGACTTACAGTCTTAAGATGATTTTGACCCTTTGCAAAAAGGACTTATTAGGTCTACATAGTTTTCACTAAACACAGTTGATCTGCACTTGTTACTTTTTTTTTTTTGCTTCTCTTGAGACTTCCCTATACTTATAGTTAATGAATGAAAAATAAGCGAGCCTAAATGATGCCCTCGGTTGACAAAAACTAGAAAGATGAGTGCTAATTAATTAGAAAGACAGAGAAAGGCACAGCTTAAAGGACTCCCAGGAGAAAACTTGGTCAGGAAGGGAGATATTTGACGGACAGAACCCTAGGGAACTTTGGAACTGAAGATTGGATGTACACTGTGGGGCAAGAATGAGAAACAGGCTGAGACAAGCTGATGGGGAAAAAACCCGGATATCTGTGATCCTTGATGATGTTTATAATTTAAAATGAGGCACTGGAAAGATGAGTGGGAAGTCTGGGTCTGTTACCAGGGCTTATGACTTTGCCTAATTTATGCAGAATGATGAAGAAGGAAGATGGCTATTTTTCCTCCTGTCCCCAGCCCAACTCACATCCTCTCCCTGAGAACGCGTGCCGTGCGGCAAGGTGCCTGCATGCAGCCAAGCAGCAGAGGTGTCTCCCCTGGGGAAGTGCAATGGTCCTGCAGAGCAGACTTGCACAGGGATTTGGTAGTAAGTCTATAGCAGCTTTCAGGTGACTCAAAGCTGGGGACGGCCCAATGGTCCCATAAGACAAGCATTAAGTAAATTGCAGTATGTTCAGATAATGAGACACTACTCAGAAAAAGAGAGAGAGAGAGAGAACAGAAAAAGGAAGAAACAAACTATCAATCACTTAAACTAATGTGAAAAATCTAAAGTTGGTCAGCTCAGGAGTATTGCTTAGAGGGGCATGAGAGAATTTTCCAGGGTTATGAGAATGTTCTGCAGCATGAGAGGGGTGTGGGTGACATGGTGTATGTGTATCAAGGCTCATTAAAGTAACCACTTATGATCTCTACTTTTCATGGTATGTAAGGTATACCTCAAAATTAAAAGGCAAAAAAAAAAAAAGGATACAATTCCATTCTCAATCATGATAACCTCTCAGCAATTTAAAGATAGAAGCTAACTTCCTTAATCTGATTAAGTATCTCTCCCAAAATCTATATAAAACATTACAATTTTTTAAAATTTATTTTTAGACAAAGGGGAAGGGATGGAGAAAGAGGGGAACAGAAACATCAATGTGTGATTGCCTCTCATGCACCCCCAACTGGGGACCTGTCCCACAACCCAGGCATGTACCCTGGCTGGGAATCGAACCTGTGACTCCTTGGTTCTCAGGCAGCCACTCAATCCACTGAGCCCCACCAGCCAGGAGTAAAACATCACAATTTTAATGACAAAATTTAGAAACATTTTTATCACAGGGAGGCAAAGAACAGAGACATCTGCTAATATCTGTATTGGTTGATATTGTATTAGCTAGTGTGAGAAGACAAAGGACTGAAGATAGAGCAAAATGTCACTATGCATAGTGTATAAATGCTGCCAACTTAGCTCAGGAAATGTACCCTGTACACTTTTTATTGTTTCTTGAAGCATGTAAATGTAATACCTATTCCAAAATGAAATAAAAAATAAAAAATAAATGCTGCCAACTTAGCTCAGGAAAATTGAGCATAATAGCTCGAAACGAACATCATCCTTTCCTGATAATATCATCTATATAAAAAGCCCAAGAATATCAACAGGCAGGTTATTTGTGCTCTTTTTTTTTTTAATAAGGACACCAGTCCTGTGAGATTAGGACCCCGCTCTGATGACCTCATTTAACTTCAATTGCCTCCCTCCGGGCTCTACTTCTAAATGAAGACATATTAGGGGGCAGGGCTTCTTCAAAATATACACTTTTGAGGGGACACAGTTCAGTCCTTAACAGCCAGGTTCACAAGTTCATTATCTATTGTATAAAGCCCCCCCAAACTTACTCTCTTAATGTAATCATAATCCAACATTTCTCATGACTCTATGGGTTGGCCAGGTGGTTCTTCTGGTTCACGTGGTGTTGGCGACAGTTTTGACACTTTTTTCACCAGCACGAATCATGATTGGCTGTCCTTCCAGACTTCAGTAGTACTTCCCACCGGGCCAACCCACAGTTTTTCAGCTTCCACCGGCAGCCTCCCCGCGGCCCTGCAAGCCTCGGTCCACTAGCCAGTCCTAAGGCCACGTCACAGGTATCAGGTTTTGATGGCAGAGCGCTTCATTTTTAGGCACCATTTTCTCTTTCAACCAGTCTTTGTTGTGGAATAAAACACCCCAAGTTTAAAGACTTAAATCAATGAGAGTGCCTCATTTCCTGAGATTCTGGGTCAGCTGAGCAGCTCTCTGCTGCTGGCACGTAAGCTCACGCACACACGCAGCTGCGCTCAGCGGGCCGGTCAGCTGTCTGGGCGCGGACCCGGGCTGGGACAGCTGCATGTCTCTCCCCGTGTGCCCTTTCCTCCCGGGCTTTGTCATGCTATGGTGGTCTCGAGGCAACATCCCAAGAGCATGAAGGCAGACACTTCATCGCGCTGTGTGTCCCAAACTCTGGGACTTGCACGACGTTACCTTGGCCACACTCTGTTGGACAAAGCAAAGAGCAAAGCTAGCCCAGATCGAAGAAGTGGGAAAATAGGCTCCACCGCTTCACAGACGCCGCGAAGACTCTGTGGCCGTATTTAATTTACCACCGAAAGTTGTGCCATGTTCCTAGATGAAAGGACTCAATATCATAAAGATGTCAGTTCCGTCGAATAAATCTCTGCAGTCAGTGTCACACCAATCAAAACCCTTACAGGCTGTTTCGGGGAGCTTGGTAGTGTGTCCTTCAATTTCACATGGGGAAGCAAGGGTCTCGGAGCCACCAACACAGTTTCGAAGAAAGGACCGGTGCTCGCAGCTATCGAGATTTATTACAAAACTATGGAAACTGCAATTCGAGGAGCAATCCACCTGAAGTCAACACCATATACCGCAGACACGGGATGTATCACACCCCGAGCAGCTTCATGGAGCCGTTTACCACTATGATTTAATACGGTGGAAACACAAATCTAAGACGTGCAAGGCAATCTTCCCAGCTTTACGGAGATACAATTGACAGACATAACATATGGCGCGTATGTCAAGATCCAGGGTCCAGCAGAAGTAACACCTCCTTGAGTGTGGGTGCTAGGGTAATAACATGGGGGCAATAATTTAAATTTTAATTTGAACATTTCACTAAAATGTCATATGGTGTCCTTAAGTGTGATATTGTTATGTTACAGAATTACATGCTTATAAAAGATTTTGTAATAAAAAGGGACGTTATTTGGGCCAGAGCCTGTATATCTTTATATATTGCACAATGACTACCACCCTAGCGTTGGCTGACACCTTCATCCTGCCACATCATCACCATTTCTTTTTTGTGATGAGAAGATGTAAGATCTATTCTCTCAGTAACTTTAAAGTATATAGTACAGGGTTATTAACTGTAATCACCACGCTGTCCTAATATTAGGTCCCCCAAACTTACTCCCCTTATACCTGGAAATTTGTGCTCTGCAACCAACATCCATCTCCCCATTCCCCCCATCCCCCCGTCGCTGGCAAACCATTCTAGTCTCTGTTTCCATGGCTTTGACTCTTTTAGATGCCACATATAAGGTATATCATGCAT
This sequence comes from Carollia perspicillata, assembly GCA_004027735.1. NCBI lineage: Eukaryota > Metazoa > Chordata > Mammalia > Chiroptera > Phyllostomidae > Carollia > Carollia perspicillata. The sequence continues at coordinate 775 of PVKM010039332.1, read as the reverse complement.
TGTAGTGTCTATCTTTCTCTGCCTGACTTAAGTCACTTAGAATAACGCCAGGAAAAAAGTGTTACGGTGTGCATCCCTGTTGAGCTCTATCATAAAATGCCCTTAGATACAGCCTTTTGCTTTTAGTAAGTTAAAAGCTTCGTGTGTCTGTCTGATTTCTGTCTCCATTTTTTAAGACCATAGAAGAGTTTATGCTTGATGAAAATTTGAAACTGAGTACATACTTATGATGCGTATTTGGAACTGAAGGTAGTTGGAAAGTGACCATTGTAGAATTCCAAAACCTGTTAGCGTGAGAAGGGCCAGTCTCTTGAACTCAGGAAGGAATGAAATGCCCGTAAGCAGTAAAACTTTTTTCTGAACCTCACATACCAGCAGATACCTACATTCAAACACACATAAAAGGAAACGCCTCCTATCATTTTATAAAACAAAAGCCAATGTTAGTGCAGGGGAGTACAAACTGCAGACATTAGAAGTCCGGGGAACAGAAGCAGCCGGCTTACAGGGGAGGGAGGACACGCCGCCCTGAGCGCAGCTACTTGGTGAATGCCGCCACCACCGCCCACAGGACCTCGCTGGTGCTGGCCTTCAGACACTCCACCTCGGGGTCCAGGTCCAGGAGCTGCCGCACCCTCTTGGTGGCCAAGTCGTACTGCTCGTCCAGAAGGGGAGCGAACGCGTTCTCCAGCACGTCCGAGGCGTGGGCCAGGTAAATGAGGGCCAGCAGGCGCTTGTCCATGCGGTGAGGGTCGTTCACCCACTTGTCGAGGAC
>PVKM010039331.1:0-13798 GCA_004027735.1 Carollia perspicillata | reverse complement strand
GGTTCTCTCCAACTGTAAAGCCCATATTCTTTCTTATTCTTCCTTCCCAAAGGAATTCTTAAGAATGTCACTGATGGAACTGAATAATTAAAGATGTCTCCTATAGATAGTTTTACTTCTGCACATCCAAACCACACGAACATGATAAAACAGACTCCCGGGGAGGTCACAGGAACTGAAAGTCTATCAAAGACTGCCCGCAAGGAAACCGCTACACAGCTTTGTTTCATCAACTCTTCCCTTTCAATGCACTGTATTTTCTAAGGTTCAAAGAAAAAGATGGGAGACAGAAGCCTGTTTTTATGCTTCATATGTAGGATTCACAAAACGATGGACCCTTCTGGTCAAGTCACCTTAGTCAGTGCTTGTCCCTCCCGTGGCAGGAGAGAGGTGAGTGAAGGTGGGAGGAAGCTATGGGGGCCACAGACCAGGCGCGAGCCTGGAAGGGGCCTGAAAGAGGCTGGAATCCAAACTCTCACTGCATTCGTGGAAAGATGAAATCTCCGAGGGGCTGAGTGAGCGCCAAGTGAATGGTAGAGCTGAGGCTAGAAACCTGAGTTTCCTAATTCTTAAACCAGTGTTCTTTCCTTAACAGGAACCAGGAATCACTTTTGGGTATGTTCCTGTTCCCTCCCACTTTGATCCAGAGAGGGGGTAAAAATGAGAAAGCTTAAACAAGCATTTCAACTCATCACAATCAAGTGATTCTAGAAAGAGGTGAAGAAGGTAACTGCAGAGGCTGGAATTAGCAGAGCACAGGAAAAGATAAGGTCTTATCTGAAGCAATTAGAGTAAGCGGGCAATTAAAGGCTTTTGTTACTTGTAGGACAATGAATGCTCTGAAACAGCCAGCTTTTTGAAATCCGTGCCCAAATCAGAACCTAGAAGTGAGGTCGGCTAACCTCCAAGCAAAAGTTCAGTGAGAGACAAAAGGTATTTGTTTTTATACTTAACTTGGTAGGAAAAAGCAAAAAAGAACCTGAAACAAGATGTCAGCTGGGAGTCCTCTGAGTCCAATTCCAGGGCCGGGGAGTCCAAGCCCACCCCCTGGGTTTTTGTGAATTGTCCCAAGGGGCTTTTGTCTTCCTGGCTTTTAGACTTCAGAGATCATGCGTCCATGTGTAAATTGAATAGAATTTACTGTAGGGACGGGAAGCAGGGTTTACTTCCCAGCAATGGCAAATACATTTGATCGGAATGGGTGGTATTACTATCTAACACCTTCCCGGTCTCTCCCCTACCTCATCTCAGCTTCTCGCCCTCAGACACGCTTCTCTCTCCTCTTTCCTCCCCTGGTCCCCCGCTCCCCCTCCTCTTCCTCTTCCTGTGCTGGAGCAGAAACAACAAACTTCCCTAAGCTCCAGCAGAGCAGGTTTCCCCTCCACTGGTGGAGGTGCCCCACAGCATCCAAGCCTGCAAGGTGTCATCTTTCTCTACCAGCTCATCAACGGCTTTCCCCCAAGGAGACAGCTCCCGCCTCACCCTTCCGGGAGAGGAACTGTGGGGCCAGCTGTTATGATTTAAAGCTGTCTTATTTTTCACACCTTTACATGAAATGGGAAAATCTCTGGAGTTTAATTGAAATGGTACCTAGTTCTTCTGTGGTGTTTACATTTTTAAATCCCTTTGTTCTGTGTGGAATTTTGTAATAACTAATAGTTGGGCATTTCTTGATATTTACAGAATTTCCATAAACAATGCTCAACATTGTAAGGCATTGGTGAGAAGAGCTAGGCTTTTTTTCCATCTTCCATTAGTGATGGTGACAACGAAAGGTGGTTCAATGATTCAGCCGTAACCAGGCAGCACAAGAATTGAAAACCTACGAGGAAATCGGGTGCCCCCTTCAGGGGCGGGCTCTGCAAACTCAAACTGATTAGATAATAGACAACATCACATCAGCTCACAACAGTACAAGTAGATTTGAAACTGCTTCCCTAAGAAGGTTTCTCCTTTTAGAGAGAAGGCTCATATTGGAAGGCTCTAAGTCATGACCCTCGAAAAGTGAAGGTGGTCCCAGGGGCCTAAAAGCTGCAGCCCTGAAGAGACAACCTAAGGAATCATCTTTGTGCTTTTACATGCTTGTGGGTTTTTTTTTTCCTCTTCGAGTCCTTCCATTCACAAAGCTCTAACTTCTCCAAGTATCACACGCTCCATTTCCTGTTTTCAAGGAGCAAGGAAGACTCATGTGCTCAGATCTCAGGACCCTCTTGGGCAGGCTTTGGGGGGGTTTGTCCCTCTCATCCTTGCCTGCTTCCTTTTTCCTAGATCCCCCTGAAATCTCCCTAGAGAAACCTGTCTGAATGATACGAGAACTTTCTAACAAATGAATAGGTGATTTTTCCCATTGCAATTGCACCTCAGCTACATCTGCCAAGCTCTACAGCTGCGGTTGTCAGAGTTTTATTTTCTCCCAACTCTCCTTAGGTACCCTTACTGCATTTCCTCCACACCCACTTCCTCTTCTCTCAGGCCCCACATCCAGCATTTTTTTTATTTTCTCAATCATTTTGCATCAGTTAGGTGGTTGCTTACTTCCCAGGAGGTAGTAGCCTAAAGTGAGGGCAAACTGCCACCTCCTGGAGAGGGGGCCTTAGCCACACTCAGCCTGTGGCCTTCACCCAAAGATCATCGCTTACTTTTGGAAGGTTTAACTATGCCTTATGCTTCTTAGTAGAACTACTAAGCATAAATAGCGACCGTAATTAGTATATTTATCTAACAATACAAGCAGATCAATATAGGCACGCACTTCATTTATTAATAGCTTCATTGTTCTTTATCATTGTTTAATTTGCTCTGGTTTCCCTTTTGGCTTTAATTAGCAGCAACTTTAAAAATTTTTAATTTATAACAAATATTTTAACTTAAACAAGCCCCGCTAGTATGTGACAGATGGTTAATGCCAAAAGCCCATGGGGAGGCTTCTGTTTGAGCCTTTGATTTTCATCGTTGTGGTTGTTTTGTTTTTTAAGCTAGAGAAATGTTTGTCTGTGCTGCTCATTTGTAAGCACACAACACCATCAACTTTTATCGCCCTTCAATTCCCTCATCTCCCCGGATTTCTCTTCTACTCCTGGCTGAGGAGGGGCGGGGAGACCAGACAGCAGCATGCCTGAATGGCCTGTGTGGTAAGCCTCATAAAGTTATTTTTCTCAATTAATGGTTTTCACTGACAATTTTACTGCTCTGCTTTAAGCTTCCCCGTTCCCTTGGGCATTTGTGCATCTGCCTGTGATAAGCCTCATCCAGTCCACAAAATTGGTCCCTCGGAATACAAACTGCCCTATTTGAAAAGCTTATTTCTCTCTCTCTCTTTTTTTTTGATCATGATAACACTTGAAAATAAATTTAAACAGAAAGTAACAGGGCTTTAAAGCAGAGCTATCAAAATGATTTATTCATAAGTACATACTTTTTCTTCTCCCAATGGATATCCATTTTATATTAATTTTTCTTGAGTGTGTATCCTCAGTTTTTTTCTAAATCTTTAATAATAATCTAATTTTTCTATTCCACCTTTATTTCCTCCTACTTTGCACCAAAGACTCATATGTGCTAAGAGGGGTCCACGGGGGGTATAGAACCACAGTTTGGAAAACTACTATGAGATGATAATGCTTCCCAGACACAATTACTGACTTTATTAGGTAGTCAATTAGCTGTTTTTTTGGTTAGGGAAAGAAAAGTTCTGAATTCACTTTTTCTGAAATTACTTGAGATGCACTTTTATAATCATACTCCCCTGGTAGCTGGAAAGCTATAGAAAGCATCCCTTTCTCTTAGGTCAGTGGAACCTTCACTCTATAGGTAAGGAATTTCTGTAGAGAAATTTCTAGAACTCTCCCCACCATACCTCACAAAGGACTGAGCAGAAGAAAGAACCAAATGATAATAACGCTCCCTTTACATTGTATATAGTTCTCAGAGCAGATTCATACACATCAGTTCATCTAGTCATTTTTAAAAAATAGATGAGGGCTCTGGCTGGTGCAGCTCAGTGGATTGAGCGCTCCACTCAGTGGATCCACTCAGTGGATTGAGTGGATTGAGCCTGTGAACCAAAGGGTCGCCAGTTTGATTCCCGGTCAGGGCACATGCCTGGGTTGTGGGCCAGGTCCCCAGTGGGGGCCACATGAGAGGCAACCACACATTGATGTTTCTGTCTCTCTTTCTCCCTCCCTTTTCCTCTCTCTAAAAATAAATGAATAAAATCTTAAAAAAAAAAACAGATGAGGGAACAGGGCCTCAGAGAGATTAAATAAAGGCTGCCTTCAAGGTTACACAGCTTGTCATTTTCAGAGACCAGGATTTAAATCACGGCTTAATGATTCTGATTAAAAACAACAAATTCAGTTTCGCAAACAGGATTAGACACCCAGCGATTTTCATTAACATTATTGTGGGGAATCTTTCAAAAGCAGTACTCACCAGCGACTGTGCTTTTCTTAGCTTAGATCTGTCCTGCAATTTATTTTTCTTATCGTGCGTCTGCCGGCTGGAATCTGGGGTCATTTCATGTCTTTTCTTCCTTCTGTAAGTTGGAAAGCATGGGAAAAATTACAAATACTCATTGTAAAACTTTGTCCGTTTGATTTTGTTGCTGCTATGATTTAAAAGGTTTTCTTTACTCAACTGGAAACAAGCTGAGTGTTTATCATTAGCGAACTGGTGGAAGCAACTCTGGCACATGCACACGGTGGGGTGTTATACGATGTGCAGAGAGGCAGAATGTTTCCATACACAGTTGTGGAGAGATTTCCAGGATGTATTGTTACATGAAGAAAAGAAAAGTGGATAAAAGCAGTGCATATTATATGCTGCTATTTATTTCAAAAAAGGATATCTGTGTGTGTATCTGTTTGTTTGTTTCAAGTGGAAAGATTACACCATAACATTCTGAAAAATAGGATTCCCGTGTGACCCAACAAGGCACAAGCAACAGTATGGAAGGCTAGGAACAGAAACTAGACTTCTCCACATGGGTTTTGGTTTGTTTCTTTGATGTTGGAACCATCTTGCTTTTCTTCAAAATTATAAAATTAAATGAAGGCTGAGAATTCCTGAAACCAAAAACCAAAATGAAACAAATGATCTTGTCTATTGAGTTAGTGGCATTAGCACACACAGAAGAATTACTTCATGGGACTGTAACACAGTAATTTGAATATTCTTAGTAGAATATACCCTAAGGGCAAAAACAGAGGCAAAGGAATCTTAAATTGTTTTCATTAATCCTACTCTTTGTATTAATATTAGTATTTGTTTTCTAAAATTATCGTATATATTGGGATAAAGTAGGGATGAACAAACCATAGCCCAGAGTTCAACTGCAGCCCGATGCTTATTTTTGTAAATAAAATTTTATTGGAACATAGTCATTCTCATTTTTTGCATATTGTCTATGGCTATTTTCAGGCTTCAGTGGGAGAGTTGAGCAGTTGTGACATATGTCCTACAAAACCTAACACATTTGCTGTCTGGCCCTTTCCAGAAAAAGTTCACTTAAAATAATGGATCTAGGCAATGATCGTCAATGGCCACTAATGTCACAAAAAAAGAGAGATGGAGAAATTGTGTGCCTCGTGATGGGAATACAAGACCATTATGCATATACTGAAGCCTCTAGGTCTTACCACCAGCACAGCCAAACACAGGAGATAGAGGAACATGTGACGTTGGGAGTACAGTCAGCCAAGTTCAGAAGGGGAGAAGCTTTACAGGATATATGATCTGATTTCTAGCACAGACAAGTTACAAGAGAAAGAATGGAAGGAAGGAAAGAAGAAAGGAAGGAAAGAAGGAAGGGAGAAAAATCTACAGATAAAAAAAGACTTAAGTGACACATGGACCACATACAACATGTAGACCTTACTTTGAACCTGACTAAACAAACCAACTGTTTAGAAATATCAAAAACTTATAAGACATTCAAGAAAACCAGATAATTGACTTGACAGTTGATCGATTCTATTAAGAAATCATTCATTGATTTAGATGTGATACGGTATCAAGCAATGATTTTTAGACAGAGTCTGTTTTTAAGGATAGGCACTGAAATATGTATAAATGAAAAAGTATGACATTTGGATTTGCCTCAAAAATAACCTGGGAGAAGAGCAGAGCGGGCGAAGAATGCGTGGAACCAGACTGGGCATGGGCTGCGACCTGCTCATGCTGCTGATGGGGACAAGGTCTTCCATTCTCTCTGCTTTGGTACATACTTGAACTTCCAGTATAAAGGTTTGTTTTGAAAGATCAGCTTTGCTGAATATTTATTGTTGCTTAATTTTCAAAAATTTCCCCAGAAGGTGAGAAGCTCTACAGGATAAATGTAGAGCTTCAAACATACAGAATAGTTGAAAGAACAGTACAATGATTATCCATATATTCTCCAACTACATTCAACAATTGATCATATTTTGCTACTTCTGCTTTAACTCTCTATATGCATAGATACATATGTGTGCACACATACATAGAATACTATATATATGTGTGTGTCACACCATAAGAAAGTGAATTGCGGACGCTTCACCCCTAACACTTCAACATTCATCTCCTAAGACAAAGACATCTGCCAACCTAACCACGTAGTATCATCATACCTTAGAAAATGAACAATTATTTAAAATCATTTACTACCCAGTCTTTATCAAACTGTCCTAAGAATGGGTATTAAAGTCTTCCTTTTTTTGAACCAGAATCCCATTTAGATTCAGACTGAATTTGGTTATGTCCCTCATGTTCTAGAATACTTTTCCTACCTCTTTTTTCCCCCATGACACTGATGGCATCAAGAATCTGGCCTATTTTGGTGAATGAAGCCTATGACCTAGGTATTATTATTATTGCCACTTTACAGATGTGGAAACTGAGGCACAGAGAGGTTAAGGGAGTCCCTGGGGTCACAAGCTAGAAGTGTGGGAGCCTGGATTTGAACCCAAGCAGTAGGGCTCCAGAGCCAGTACACTGTCCCCATCTTATGCAGACTTGATGTTAATCTGTTGGAATATAATCTAAAAATGTGGCAGATGTATTAAAACATTCGCAAGAATTTCAAAATTTGTTTCTTAATTTCTTGTTTCCCTGTTGTGTGTGCATACTTGTTTTAACACATGAATGGATACATGTGTATACATAGATACAGGTCTCTACTTTCTTTTCTTTCTATACTGTGGGAGGCATTATTATAGATACCCCCAAAATTTGCTTTTCTCATTTAACCAGTACCCTGAAAATCACTCCTTATCTGTTCATAGAGATCTTCCCCATTCACGTTTACAGTTGCCTAGAGCTCCACTGTGTGAATGGACCATACATAATTTATATAGCAAACAGTCTCCTATGTACAAGCCCTTACGTTACTTCCAATATGTTAAAATCATAAACAGTGCTGCAATAAATATCCTTCTGCGGATGTACTTTTGGTATTTACAGCATTGATTTTTAGATGTAGGGTTGCTGAGTGAAAATGTAAATGCATATGTATTTGTACTCAATATTGTCAAATTTCCCTTCATAAGTTCTGTGCCCATTTATATTCTCGCCAGCAGTGAGTAAATTCTCTCAGCATTTGCTCACAGCCTCCCTAACAAAACATACTGTCAAGCCTTAAAGTTTTGCCCATCAGAGAGTTGAAAGTGAGATACCTTGTAACTCTAAAAAGCGACCCTGGAAGGAAAAACCAGAAACTCATGAGATTTGTTTGTGGGAATGGGGTGGAAAAGGTATGGGGCGGGAATGGCGTGGAAGGGCCGCTGTTCCCGGGGGTGGTATTTCTCTGAGTGTACCTTTCACACGCTTCTCGTACACGTCCATGTAGTTTTAACTTCAGAACCACGTAACCTGCCCACAGTGAAGGAGGTGTTCACCTACCCACATAACTTCTGAATACCGTATTATGAGCGTATATACTCAGACTGAAGGCAAAGAGAACCATGAGCAAATACTGAATTCTAGTTTGTAAATTTGTTTTAATAATGGTATGATATATTACTTTCAGAATTTGGAAGTAAATATATACTTTGTGTATGGATATATATTATTTGATCTATAATACAGTTTTTATATAAAATCTCATAGGTACATCTAACACATATCAAAATTATCTGTGCATATACAGTCGACTCTTGAACAACATGGACTTGAACTGCGCGGGTCCACTTGTACGTGGACTTGTTTTCAGTAAATACAGTCAGCCCTTGGTATCCACGGGTTTTCCACTCATGGATCCAACCACTTGCACACCGAGAACAGTGTTTTCCCATTCCCAACCACAGAGGAAAACGCTGTTTTCCATCCGCAGTTGGTTGAATCCATGGATGTGACGGGCCAGCTGCAGTTAATTTTTTGAGGAGTCAAAAATTATACAGTATGTGGATTTGAACTGCATGGGGGTTGGTGCCCCTATAGCTGGAGTTGTTCAAGGGTGAACTCTACCATGTATAATATATATGGTATATAATCTACGTATAGTAAACAGTAAGTAAATGAGAGCCAGGTTTCTCGGTCAGAGCAGGGAGGCACAAATGTTGAAAAAGGAAAAGACTAGAATAAACCCTATGGTGCTGGATTAAAATTGGAAGTGTTAAAATAGTTTTAAAAGCCCCATCCGGGTAGTTCAGTTGGTTAAAGTGTCGTCCCCAATACACCAAGGTTGCAGGTTCGATCCCTGGTCAGGGCATATACAGCAGTCAACCAATGAATGCAAGAATAAGTGGAACGACAAATTGACGTCTCTCTTTCTCTGTCTGCCTCTTCCCCCCTTCCTCTCTCTCAAATCAATAAAACATTTTTTAATATTAAAAGAAGCTGTAATGTTAAATAATTACAGCTATAAAATACAAACAAATTCTAATGAGCAGGGCTAATTTACCAATAACAAACAGTTCCTTTACTTTTCGATTACTTTTTAATTCTGTGTATGGAAAAGCACTTGCATTTTCACAGTAAGTTCTACTTTCATTGCTTCATATGTTGAAGTGCCAGCACATTTTTTCTAAAAGCAAACAAATGAAGAGAGGCACGGAGCTTCTCACCCTCGCCAAATCTGCTCGACAGGGTCACAATTGTCCAGGTAATTGAAGCGAATGATATCAGTTGGATGCTTGTCAGAGGATCGCCAGGGTGGGGGTTCTTTCTCCCCTGGGCGATTCTTCTTTCTTAAAGAGGAAGAAGGTCGGAAGGTTGATGAAGGAGACCGCTTTCCCTCTGGAGAACTGCCTGTAACTGGTTGAACGTCAGCAATCACAAATCCATCTTTCGGAGGTGTCTAGAGGAAGAAAATGAATTATGTCTGTTCTTAACACACTGTAATAACAGCAACAACAGGACAAAGACTATCATCATCGTCATCACCATGATGGTACTGGTAATGGTGACAATGATCACAGCAGCCAGCAACCCGGGAGCACTTGCTGTGTATGTGCCAGTCACTGTCTCAGGAAGCTTCCATGCATTATTGCATTTAGCCTTCACAGTAACTTGAAAGGTAATTACTTCTCCCATTTTAAAGAAGAGGAAGCTGACCCTCGCTGGGTTGCTGGGTGGGTTGGAGCGTCATCCCATATACCGAGAGGTTGTGAGTTTGATCCCCAGTCGGGGTGCTTGCAGGAGGCAGCTGATCGATGTTTCTTTCACTCTCTCCCCGCCCCCTCCTTTCTCTCCAAAATCAATAAACAGATCCTCAGATGAGGATTAAAAATAATAAAAATAAAGAAGAGGAAACTGAACATAGGATAAACCAATTAATTGGCTCAATACTACATAACTACAAGACACAGAGTCAGAATTTGAACCCAGGACTGCCTTGCTTCAAATCCACACACTGAACCTCTCTATCCTCTGCTGCTACTCCCTCTACTGCATCATTTATAGTTTTTCCACAATTGCAAATATTTTATCCATACAAACGTATACATTAAAAAAAAGTACTCCAGTCTTAATTACCTATAACTCATATAGACAACTTCAAGTTTTATAAGGGTAGTTTATAGATTGTATCAATTATCAAAACCTCATCCGCTCACCCCAAATACTTTTGCTTTAATTTCCCAAATCGAAGGTCTATTTTTGTGTGTGTGAAATTCATAAGGTTTTTATGTGGTGGTAGCCTAAGGGAAATGGTATTGGTATGTTGAGAAGCCATTAAAAGCTTACTTTCTGTTCCTTAAGAGATTAGGGAAGCTTTGCTTGGTGAATTGGTTTGCCTGAATTGCTTGTGAAAATTAAGAAATTCCCCAGGCCCTCCAAGCAGAATCAGTTGGCTTCTTATCCTTGTTTCAACGGCGCTTTGTGTGCATTTCTATTACAGCAGAGCACTGAGTGCAGTGCTCATTCACTTGTCTGTGTCCTAGGCCACCACACTCGAGAGCATGGTTAGGATCATTGCACTCACAGCACGCAGCACACAACAGTTCTAGAAATGTTGATTCATTTAGCGGATAATTGTAATCTGGTAGATGAAGAAGAGAGTTAATATTTATGTAAGTGATAGCTCATTATTGGTTTACTCTTCAATAGTTTCTGCAGGTCTCATTTAGAATAGACATTCATTTCATTTCTCTGAGCTTATACTGCATGAAATCTGTCTGCTTTTGCTGGTGGAAGTCTAGTTCAATGCTGCTGGGGTCCTGGCTGGGTGGTTTGGCCGGGTGGTTCAATGGGTTGGAAGGTCGCCCGGTGCACCAAAAAGCTGTGGGTGTGACCCCAGTTGAGGCAGGCACCTCAGTTGCAGGTTTCATCTCCAGTCAGGGTGCATATGGGAGGCAATGAGCTGATGTTTCTCCACCACATTCCTGTTTCTCTCTCTCTCAAATCAATAAACATATCCTCACATGAGGATTTTTAAAAAGTATTAAAAAATACTACTGGAAACAAATAATACATGATAATAAAAATCAATTTCAGGGGGAAAACTTCAGGGATAAATGATAGTAATTACATGTAAATAAACATCATTAACTCTGAAAAATACAAAATGCTTGACACGTTAACATAATAGGCAATAATGAAAACTGTGATGACTGTCTTGCATTAAGGAAACAAAATTTTTGTTCACTTAGTTTGAGAGTTTTTAAAATCATGAGTGTATGCTGATTTTTTGGTTAAGTACTTTTGTTTGCCTGTATTGAAATTTTCACACATCTTATCGTTTTTGTTCTGTGATTTACACTGATTGATTTTTTTGACACTTCACAAATTTGCATGTCATCTTTGCACAGAGGCCATGCCAATCTCTGTACCATTCCAAGTTTAGTTCATGTGCTGCCAAAACGAGCACAACTGACTTTTGAACATCATGCCAACCTTACTCTCCTTGGGTGCATCCCATTTGATCCTCATGTATCATTATGTTTCTGGATTTACCCGGCTAATGTTTTTAAAGAATTTTTATGTCTGTGTTCATGGGGGATATTGATCTGTGGTCTTGGTTTGTTTTCTTGTAAAATCTTTATCTTCCTTTATTTTCTGAAAGAGTTTATATAAAATAAAATTGGTATCTCTTCCTTAAATGTGGGATAAAAATTCACCAACGAAGCTATCAGGGTCTGAAGTTTTGTCAAAAGTTTTAAAATTAGGAATTCAATTTTTACTTTATTTTTTTAAATATTCTATTTACTTATGTTTAGAGAGTGGGGACAGGAAGGAGAAAGAGTGGGAGAGAAACATCAATGTGTGGTTGCCTCTCGTGTGTCCCCTATTGGGGACTGGCCTGCAACCCAGGCATGTGCCCTGACTGGGAATCGAACCAGCGACCCTTTGCTTCACAGGCCTGCACTTAATCCACTGAGCTACACCAGCCAGGGCAGGAATTCAATTTTTAATTGATAAAGATATGTTCACATTTTCTGTTTCTTATTGAGACTTGCGGTAATTTGCATTTTCCAAGGATTGTCCATTTCATCTAAGTTGTTGAATGTGAGGACGTGGGATTCTTCCCAATACTCTTTCGTTATCCTTCTGATAGCTGCAGGATCTGCAGTGATGCCTCCCTCCTTCACCCCCGTTACTGGTGATTTATGTGTTCTCTCTTTTTTCCTTGATTAGTCTAGCTAGAAATGTATCACTTTTACTTATGTTTTCAAAGAAGCAGCTGTGGTTTCATTGATTTTTCTCTGTGTTTTTTCTGTTTTCAATTTCATTGATCTCAGCTCTTTACTGTTTCTTCCTTTTATCTACTTTGGGTTTAACTTACTCTTCTTTCTCTAGATGAAGTCTTTTTGAAATTATGTTTCTTGGCCCAGACAGGGTGGTCTTATAGGCCATTATAAAGATCATTCTAGTCCAGTCCTCTCACTTTAGGGTTGAGGTGACTCGTATTAACCACTACCTTTTCCTTAAAAGTGTTTTCGTGCCAGGAACAAAGTATCGGGGGGAAGGAGATGTGACGGTGCTTGGGGGAAGGTCACTTATGCTCCACTCTTGTGTTTGTCTGTGTGCAGCAGCACCGAACACTCTCCCAGGGCAGTACTGATACGCCAACGTTCAAGTGCAGCGAGACAGCTGACTGTAAAACCATAGTCGGACAACTTTATTAATGCTCGTCAGGTGGCTTTATAACTTCAGTCTCTCTGACTAAGAAATAGAATTATGAGTCAGCTGATTTTATTAACCTTTGTCTTTCTCATTTAGGTTTATTTCTTTAACAGAAAAACTCAAGTTTAATACAACAAAGTAATCCCTTCGGAAATGCAGCATTAAGCAAAGAGGCGAACACTTTCTTGCCTTAGAACTAGTCATTATTTTAAATATAGCTATGCAGAAATGTTTTTTGGAAAACAGTTATTGCTGAAGACAGAGCACTAAAATCAATTTTGCATAGAATACTCAGAGCCTCTTTTCATTCCACAGGTGGGCTGATCAACCACCTTTCTCTCCTCTGCCCCAGAAGAGCCCAAGCTTCAGGTACCGAATGCCATTCCCTGCCCACAGCTGAGAGTGACATTCAAGAAAAGTCTTATGGGAAACGATGTCATCGCTACGGTAATTTGGAAACTAACTTTTCCACCACTGCAGTTTAAAATGTTTTTAAAGAAATCCTCATGGAGCACACCAATTGTTGAAATCAGACAGACTAGTTTTATTATTGCAGTTGTGACAATATTAATTATGCATAGTTTATGACTATATTAAATGTAGACAGATTCTACTTTCAGAAAACACAATAAAACTAACCTAACTGAGCAGCTGAGAAAATGACTATTCATATTTCAAGAGGATTTTAAAAGAATTCACTGCAGCTTTTTCATAGAATATGATACCCCTGTGGTTTTAAAAATCATTTAAAAATTTAATTTACACATAATTTTTCAGGAACTCATTTACTGTACAAAATGATGCACAACTCTGCATGTGTACAGACCATGCCATAAATAAAAGGCTCGTAACAATTTCCCATAAGCTACCTAATTAACTATGACTGTAAGTATAAACATTGTTATAATGTATAGAAAGCCACCGGAAAAAATATTCTTGTATTATTTACTTTTTATGACTATACATAACTGCCATTGGTAGTTTCTAACTTTTTTAAAAACAAAAAGATTTTACTTATTTATTTTTAGAGAGGAGAAGGGAGGGAGAAAGAGAGGGAGAGAAACATCAACATGTGGTTGCCTTTCGCACGCCCCAACTGGGGACCTGGCCCACAGCCCAGGCAAGTGCCCCAGACAGGGAACTGAACCAGGCTCAGTTCACAGGCTGGCACTCAATGCGCTGAGCCACACCAGCCAGGGCAGGAGTCTGTAGCTTAAAAAGAACTTTAATATGCCCCTCATGCCCTTCCCTAATTATG
>PVKM010039330.1:0-13791 GCA_004027735.1 Carollia perspicillata | reverse complement strand
GCAGCACGGGGTACCTTGCAACTCATGTCTGCAAAGCCGTCTCTCACAATCTAATAGATGAGCTAGACATACAGTAGCTGTCTTACAAGGCAAGAAAGAAAAAATTATGTTAAATGCCCTAACGGGTTATAGGCATGTAACTCCACATAAAGGATAATCAGGGTAGACAACCCATAGTAGGACATATTTAAACAGGATCCTAAATGAGTGATGACACTTTCATAGCTAGAGAATGTGGCCAAATGTTTCCTCGGCTGGAAAACAGCACAAGAAAATTTTGCAGGGTAGCAGTGTTGCCTTTGATAGGGAAGAAGCAGACAGGTGGCCAGAGTCAGAATGCAGATCATGCAGGCGATGTAGCGAGGAACTGGGAAGGGTCACTGGAGGTTGATCACCGGGGGGTTCTGGGACCTGGAATTCTTTAAATGTGAATTTCCAGTTTGGAATCTGAATGGATATATTGAGCTTTCTGACGTTTTTAGATAAAGGAATGACGTGATCAGCTCTAGAAATCCAGGAAAAGAAAATAACTCCAGCTGTAATGTGGCACATGGATCAGAGGAGAAAGGGACAGGGGCAGGGAATCCTTCCCCAGGTTATTACATTGAGCCCAAGACGGACAGGTACCCAACAACCAGCCTGGAGTGGCTCCAAAGCACTCCAGAAACCGGACTTCTTGTCAGCTGTACTGCCAACCGTAGGGGTCTGTAATGTTTGATTCTACAGCTTTCATCGACTTCTCTAGAGCAAATCCAGTCCAAGAAATGTGGACGAGAAACCACTTGAAATGTTGCGTGTTTTCTGTTTTTATTGTTTAGACAAACTTACAACAAACAGTAGCAGAAACCGTAAGAAGACACTGCACCCTGTGAGGAGTGGAGAGAGGCCTGTCCCGCCAGACCCTCCCGAGTGTCACCAAGGGAACACACTCCAGTGCTGCTGTCTTTGAAGCATATGGGAAATGTTAAAACAAGTGAACCCAACAAATACGTGTAAATCACATTTCTCTCCCTTCCCTGCCCCCAACAAAAAGCACTCGTAAATCGTCCATTTTATGTATAAGCACGGTTGTTCCCTCCCACTTGGCTGCTTCTGAGTGTGGAAACTGCCCGTGTTAAGGCCGACTGTTCCCAGCAGGGAGCATTCCGCTGGCCCTTGCTCTGGTATCTTAGGTTCACCAAGTTCATGTGTCTCCCTCTGCTGCCAGAAAGAGAAGGCCTTGAGGGCAGGGCCTGACTTTTGCTTTGTTGCTTCCTCACCTCCGAGTTCAGTGCCTGACACTTGGTGGGGGCTCAGTCAGCGGCGAAGGAAGGGATGAGGCCCGAAGCGTTCCCTTAACCATATGCTCCGCCAAATTTTTCTTCATGTGATTACCAAACCTTTTCCCCCTGCTATGGGTCTTTTTCTAAAGACAACAAAGAGTAATTGAGACACCCTTTTGTGTTTTTTCACAACGCAGTTTCACCTAATGTATGATTTCGGTCTTTACACCATTGCAGTGAGTATTGAATGGGTTTATGCAGGTAAAGAGTTCGGTGTTTATGTGAGGCATCCTCGACGAGCTAAAGATTACGTTACTCATGTATTCATGGGAGGCAGAATGGCGGTGCTGCAGCCAGATGACCTTGAATCATATCCCAGTTCTGCTGAATTGCTATGTGGCCCCAGGCCTGCCGCTGAACTCTGAGCCTCACTGCTTCAGCTCTCAAATGGAGAAAGTCAATGCTGTTCTCTTCATAGCACTGCTGTGAGGCCCACAGGAGACAGTGTGATTGAAAATAATGCAAGAAAATGAGACCTATGTATGGTGGTGGGAGCACAGTAAGCACTTAATAAATACTGGAAAATAAAGAAAACTCCAGAAACATTTGTTAATCACCTGCTGTATAAAAACTCATGTAGTTGTTATGGGGGAAGAGAGACGAAACCTAGGCCCAAACCCCATGGAGCTAATTCTACACAGAACGGATCTCAATCTGGAGAATAATGGATAAGAGGGACATTAGATTTTCCAAAGCATAACTGAGAGAGAAAGGATTTTTAGAGCTGCCCTATAAATGGGCTGTTAAATGCCTCCTGAGATTTCAGCTCTTGGATGTAAGTTATACATAAATAATAACAATAAAAACTTTACCATGCTGAAAATTTTATATCTGATCTAATGTAACCCTCATTTAGAAAACTGCAAAATAAGGATGGTTACCCCCATCTTACAGACTGAAGTTCGGAGAAGATAAATAATTGCCCAAGGTCATGTGTCAAGTGTATGTCATAGCCACACCAACCATGGCAGGAGGCTTGCCGTGGTCTCTTGCAGAACTTGGCTGCGACATCAAGCCCAGTGGCAGTATATTCTCGCCTAGGGAGCGTTTCCTGAATTGGGGGCACGGGGCTGTCTCCACATTCCCACTTTCCCAGGGACTCCGTCTCTCAGCGTCCCAATCAGGCTTTGTCACCAGTGCTCAGACCGTAATCCTCCGCTGGTACCTCCCCACTTCTCGAAACTGTGTGCCAATGTCCCCGCCATGGTGCCCTGCTCTCCCACCCGTCCGCCAGCCCCGAAGCAGGCAGAGCAGTGGGCCGCCCTCTGACCTTCTCCAGCCTCGGCTCTTCTTCCCACTTTCTACCTTGAGCTTCAGCCTCCCATTGGCCACAGTCAGTCCAGCCCAGCCCACAGGGGCAGCCCTCCATTTCTTCTCTTTGTGCCAGAGGGCTCCACGCTGTTCCTCAAACAAATGCAGCAGACCAGCCGTTGCCTTCTGGGCATTCCCGTACTCCCGTGACGGTCCACAGGCACATAACACATGGGACACCCAGCCCCACAGAGAGGCTGACGGCCAACTCAGCCTTTCCCCCGGGGATGCCTCTTTCCCAAGCCTCACTTCTTCAGTCTCCTGGCTGCCTCGCCAGTGTTTGGTTCACAGACAGCCTCGGAGGTTCCCCAGATAAAATCTGAAACTAGCCTCTGAACATGGAGGGCAAGCGGAGACCAAAGAGAGAGGGAAAGCACCCCAGATTGGCAGGTGGCAGTGAGCAAGGGCAGCTGCGAGGTGTGTAGATGTCACCAGATGTCACTTGCCACCAGAATCTTAAACGTTTGTAAGAGGCCTGCATGGGGTCCAGTCATGTGTTCACTCCAGCCAGTCTGGACACCTTCCTGTCTCAAGGCTCTGCTCTTGGAATGGCTCTGGCTCTGGAAACAGTGGGCAGAATGCACACTGCAAGGGTGGGGGAGCTGGCCAGGAGCCTCTGAACGCCCAGGTCCAGTCCTTGGGTCAGCCAGGGGTCATGTCCTCACGGTGCCCTCCCGCAACAGCAAGCAGAAGGAACCAAGTCACATATCAAGTGTAAACTGCTCTAACAAACAAACCCCAAAACGTGCCGTGGTGCACACATGAGGGAAGCTTATTCCTCGCCTACATAACGACACTGGGCTGGTGAACGAAACCCAGAGATGCAGGCTTCCAGAAGCTCTGCCCACGTGTCTATTCTAACAAAACAGGCAGATGAAGGAGACGGAGGGCAGCAGGTGGGAGGGGTGGTGGGCCAGGCCTGGAAGAGGTTCACTTCTCTTCCGCTAAGTTGTCATAGTCTAGAATTCAGCGCCCCCGGCCTCCCTTAACTCCAAGGGGAAATGGGTTCCTATCCATTACTCTACACTTTGGAGCAGGGAACATCCATACTTGTGTATCTTTAGCCTCCTCTAGAGAAAAAAGTGGGAACCAAAGCCACAATTCTGACCCAGGTCCATCAGTCTCCCAAGTCCATGCTTCTGAATACTGGTAATTAGAAGGCCATCTGTGGTCCTTGCATTGCCCCTAAGTGTTTCTAACAGTTTCAAATGTTTCAAACAATTATGTCTTCAAGACAACGTTATGAAGGAGTTCTGGTCATTTACAGACAAAGAAAGCATGAGATGGACACAAGAATGAAACAGTGCATTCAGTTCTTTTGTGACAACTTGGTGATAGAATACGTGATTGATCAGGACCTGTCCTGCCCTAGTTCCTGACCTTGACCACTTCCCAGTACTACTGCAGCTCAGTGTGTGACTCTAAAGCTGTTTCTGAGGTCAGCCTTGAAGGACATCTCCCACCCATCACCCCAGGAACAGGACGGAGCTCTCTCCCCCAGGACGCCACCGAAGGCCCCGGGGACAGTCTGCAGGCTGTTATTTTGGCCTGTATGATGCCATCACCAGATTACGTCACTTTCCAGATAATGCTTGCTGTGGTTATCTGGGAACTCCACAATTAAACGCCCCACTCAGAAAAAACGGTTTGGGCTTTTAACACAAAGATTTAATGTACTTGCATTTCTTAGAACACAACATTTCTCCCCAAAATGCTTACCATACTATCGTGACATTTGTTAAGACTAAAGAGCTATAATTCTCTTTGTACATTACTTTGAAGTTGAAAACTAAAATTGCATTTACTGGACATAGATTTAAAATCCTCTGTTTTCAAAGTAACCACAGACCAATTTTTTTGCTTTGGAGTCTTATATCAGAGGAAATTTCATGGTGGCTGCTTCTCCTGAAAGGGTTCCATAGCCTCGCACTCGCGACCTCAGGCTTCGGGGCCAGGCTGCCTGTGTGTGAGCCCCAGTTCTGTCACTTCCCCTCCCAGTGTGACCAGGGCAAAGGTGTGCACTTAATCTCCACACACCCGGATATCCCAAGCTGTAAAATGGGGGCCAACCCAGTGCCTGTTTTAGCATTTTTGTGAAAACTGAAGGACTTAAGGTATCATTTGTCCTAAAGCTTGATCTACGGGAAACATTCACCAGACTGTATAAGGTAGATTTAGATCTCCTCACCATGGGTCAGATAGAGATTCCTCTTTCTAATACCCTAAACTCATCACTTACTGCGGTAATGACCATCGACCTGTTGTTGGAATCTGCCTCTCATCCTGTACCAGAAGGGAGGCCATGGTTGTATCCCTTCACCTGGGCTTAACCCTGCTTACCAAGTCCACGGTCACTGTAACACTAATTTGTACTTGTAGGAGTAAGAGGCGGGGGAAAAAAAGGCTTTAAGCACAGTTGTTTAAAAGCTCAGTTCCGGAGCCAGCGAGTCACATATTAAAAGTCTTCCATTCTGTGTGGCCTTGGGCAAGTCACTTCTCTCAGGGCCACAGCTCTCTTACCTTTAAAGGGGACTCATAATAATACCATTTGCATAGGCTTACTGGGAAGATTAAGTCTGATAAGACAGACACTGGGCACATCCCTTTATAAAGACAAGGTAAGTCTTCCATGAGTACAGAAATCCTTGAAGCCTTGCAATGAATGATGTTTTTTCTTTAAAGACATTGGGAATGTAACACAAAATGGTGCGGTCACTATGGAAAACAGTTTGGCGGTTCCTCAAAAAGTTAAGTGTAGGATTAGTATGGGATCCAGCCATTTACCTCCTTGGTATATACTCAAAAAAATGAAAACATATGTTCATGCAAAAATGTGTACACAAAATGTTTATAACAGCTTGAGACATAATATCCAAATGTGAAAGCAACCCAAACGTCCGTCAACTGACGAATGGATAAACACTATCAAATACTGCCCCGCAATAAAAAGCAACAAAGTACTAGTCCACCCTACCACGTGGACGGACCTCGGAAACCTTAGGCTAAATGAAAGAAGCCAGACCCGGAAGGCCACACGCTGTGTGATTCCGTGTGTGTGGAGTATCCAGACTAGACAGGCCTGTGGGGACTGGAGGTGGGTTAGTGGTTGCCAAGAGCCGGGTGTGGAGAAGATGAAGAACTACTTGGCATGGAATTCCTTTTGGAGATGATGAAAATATTTTAAATGTAACTGCGATGATGAGAAGCAGGTGAAATGTATGGCGTGTAGATTATATCTCAATAAAGCTGTTTACAAAGAATACGTGCAGTGGTAACTGTATCTACTATGGGTTCTTAGCTGGAACGTCCACCACACTGCTTTGCGTGATATAAACAGTAACAATGGAGCTATCAAGTGAAGAGAGAAACAGAGAAGCTTAACGTTTCCTCTGCAGTCTCCTGCCACCGATAGAGACTCCTCGCTTGCCTAGCCACCAATCGAGCTGAATCAGGGCTCAAAGCAAACCTAGAGAGGTTGACAGAGGGCTTTCTTCCCACAGCTCAGTCCTGGGGTGGAATCTAGACCCCGTGCCTCTGTCTCACAGAGCTCTACGTTTCCAGCCACAAACGTGTCCTCTCTCATACCCGGCCAAACAGCTCGAACATCAGAACTTCTGTTTAACAAGGTCACCCGACGACAGGATTTTAGTTACTTACTCAGTGACACCATACTTTGAATTTTTCTCTCCATCTTTACGGATTGTCGGAGGGAACTAACCTTCCTTACGCATTTATTTAGGTAATATTTATAGATCACCCACTCTGGGCCAAGAACTACCCCAGGTGTGAGATATCCACAAATTATTCATCTCTCTGAACGTCATCAAACAGAATCATTTCATTTTCCTGGAGATGATTCAGGTGTGCTCATAGACATGCAAATTTAATTACATTAAGGTCTGATCAGCCATCCAGGAAAAAGTGAAAAGATACTTTAGTTGATTACAAGATTTTAAGTAAAAAATGATGGCACACTACTGTCTGTTGAGAAACCATTTCTAATCTCTGTTCCTTCTACATAGACTAAAGGCATTATGGCTCCAAAGAAAATGCTGAAAGGGATGGGTTTTCCCGTGAAGAACCCGACTCTCCCAACACCAGTCCCAGCTGCAGTTTCTGACACAATGGAAAGGGGGAAGTGCAGGCCTGAGGACGGTGCGGCCGCCTGAGCGACCGAGCACCGACCCGGGGCCCTGCAGCCTCGCCTCTGCGCTCTCTGCCTCAGTGTGGCCGTTCCCTTCAGCTTTCAACTGGCTTCAATTACCTCTAGCTTTCACTTCAGCAAACAACAAAGTATTGAAAACTCAATTTTCCATTTTTCAAAGTGCATTACTAGAAAAAGTGAAATGTAAGGCAACAAAGAGCATTTAATCATTAGGATCTTGCCCCTTGCTGTGGTGAAACCACACAGCCTGGCCCACTTCCAAGGCCAGAATTAATGAATGAGCAAGATTCTCAGGGAGAGCCTTTAACTACAGCCTGCTCAGCCCACAGAGCCTGCCCCTTTATTGCTCTTGGCATGTCTCCCTCTGTTTCTAATGGATCACCTTCCCCCCCGGGATAGGCACAGAGAGAAAGGTGCGGCCTTACAAATTCTTGTTTTCAATCCTTTTCTTCCCTTTAGAAACGGACTTAAGCAGAAAGTCTTGAGTCTTGAGACTCAGATGGTAATCAGTTGTGTCCCTCCTCTGCCATTTCTCAGCTGTGGGGAATGGGGTGCGTGCCTGTGGCCATGGCCCGGGCTAGGGACCTGAACGTGGACCTCAAGGGGCCCTCACAGTCCCAGCATCATCGAGGCCTGTACCAACCTCCTCCTTCCTGAAGAGGTGGATCGTTGCTAGATCAGGGTCAAGGGCAACGCTGGATATATTCTAGGGGCTGGAATTTTGCTAGAGAACCCAAGTTAAGAGCTCTTTGTCTTCCATCCTAGGAGTCCTCTTCCAATTGCTTCTCTTCCCGAAGCTGGAGCAGGAAACCAGGACTGATGGTGCTTTGTGACATTTGTCATATGTTGGCCACCCAACAGTCATATGCTTCTTCTGACATAAGCATCACCCAGTTTCCTTTTGGAGAGCTCCCGCCTCTCTCTCTGGACACGGCCTCACCACTGCCAATGACTCACCCTGCCCGTCTCCAGCCCACAGGTACACACAGGACATAACGGCATGAGCCAGGGCCACCTCAGCTCTCCCCCCAAAGTTTCGATCTTCAGCAGGGTGATTACAGAAAACACTGAGCACAGATTTTTTGTTTGAGGAAGAGAAGTGTTCAGGGGGAAATGTCTCATCAGTCGCTGCTACGCAGAATCCGCCCCTCCCCCTCTCAACGCCCCCCACACACGCAGACAGCTGCTGTGGCCCGTGTTCTGACCCCTCCCTTCGGGCCCACGAGGAACTCCATATCCTTCCAGTCAATTCCCTCTTTGCGTAAGTTACCCAGAGTCCGTTTCTGTTATTGGAAACCAAGCAGCTGCATAATAGGTTCAATTTTTCTTAGTCTAATAAAAGCCAACTCAAGGATATAACTAAGGAGCTGGTCCCTAAAGATGGCCAATGCTTCCAATTTTCAAGGAAATCTTAATAAATGTATTTTATAATTGGGTAGCACTTTATGGTCTCCTAAGTACTTTTTCTCTCCCTCTATCTACACACTCACACATGTATGCATGTGCACATATATAAATGCACACTCATACATACACAAGTGTAGCGGGGAGAGAGAATCATTCTCAACTGAGACTAAAACAAAAACAGTTACCTCTGTGGCACCGGGAGCTGTGACACAGGAGAAGAAGGTGAGGTGCGCCGCTAAGAGAAAGAGTGGGGTCACGAGAGTCCTCAGGCTTCCCGGCTGCCATCCACCTGTGTCTGTGAGACACGGAAGCACACCGTGCCCAGGTGGTTTGGATGGTGAGGTCCGCAGAAACTGTGCCCTACGTCATAGCCACTCTCCACAATGAGGGGAAAGAAACCATGAAAGGATTCAAATCAGGATCGAGTTTTAATAACTGCCATGTGGTCATCGGTTTAACTACGGGGGGAGGAGACCACCGACGTACATAAATCGACATGAACTTGGGGCACCTTAAAGAGCTCCATGTTTGACAATGAAACAACAGGCCGGGTAGCAGGGCGTACAGGCAAGACTTGTCTGATCTCGGGGTGAGGAGAGAGCCTTTCTAAGCAGAAAAACGAAGGAAGCATCTGAAAGGAAGTTATCGATATATTTGAGTGTATACCAATTAAAAACATCTGCAGCACAAAAATTACTAGGAATTGAATTCAAAGACAAACAGGAAAAATATTTCCAAAATAGATTACATAAGATCAATAGTGTGTGTGCACATATATATGTGTGTGTGTATCTCTTCTAAAACAAAAAAAAAATACTTCAATTTTTAAAAATATGCAACAGTCATAAAGAATCAGTTCATGAAAGAAGAAATATATATAGGGAGAATGCATCTAAAAAAATACGAGTTCTCTCATAATAAAAGATACAAATTAAAGAAATTATAACCTTCTACTTTTCACTTACCATATTGACAAATTTTTTGTAGTAGTATCAGCATTATTAGAGCATTGAACACAGCCAAGGGCACAGGAACAGTGCAAACTGGTACAACTTCTGTAAAGGAACTTTAATAATCCGTACCAAATGCCTTAAATGATTGAAGTCCATGCAATGTGTCTCAGTGGGGAAGAGGTCTAAATGCACTTTCTGGGATGCCGTGGCTCTGGTGACAGGATGATTTCCCCGTTTCTGCATGTCTATATTTTCCAAAATTTTACAATGACTGTCTCCAGGAAATGTGTGTGCACACACATTTGCACACGTATGCACACACTCATTGCTATGTATACGAGTATGTGTATAGACCTGCATGTCAATGAAATCATTACAAATTATGCATGTTTGTATGTATTCAAGTGTGTGTGTGTGTTTATTGACAAGTTTAAACTCAAAGGAGTACAAACTAGAAATCCTTTCACTCTCATCCTACTCTGTGGAATCTCCCTTGTCCCTCCCATGTTGACACCCAGGCACACTGCTCAATTTCTAGGAGCGCTGAGCTCTTGGAAAACTCAGTTCTTTCATTTTAAAACAGAATTTCTTCTCTGATTCAGTGTTTCCCCTGCGCCGGCACCAGGCAGAGCGCCACCTCGGGCTCTAAGGTGGAAAGTGGGCATGGTCTGCTCTTTCCCGAAGTTTGGTGGGGACGGGGCAGTGTTGGCTTCCAGAGCAACAGCTGCTCTCTCCTGGATGTAACTCTCCCGAGCAAAGAGGATATGATGACAGATAGATAGATACTTAGACAGAGAAGGAGAGAGGGTGCGAGAGGGGGGGGAGAGAGAGAGAGAGAACTAGGGGGTCTAAGCCTCACTTTGTCCATTGACCCTGCTTCTCTGGCCCCTGAGGGGTGGTGGCACCGTGTGCAGGGCCCAGGTGCTCCCTCGGGGCCGTGCAGAGCCCCCTTCACATGGCTCCCTGACTTGCGGGATTGGACTGTGCACCCACTTCTCCCACACCTGTCCTTCCCGCCCATGCTCTGAGGCTCCCCGCAGACTTTTGCTGCAGGAGCTTCGTCCTGAGCAACTAAGTCCATCTGGAAAGAAGTCCCCGGGGCTCGCCCATCATAGGGAGCTGACCAAGAGGGTCAGATCGGAGACACAGTAACTAAATAGCTTCTGACACATGAGCTTCTCCTAATTCTGGTCACAATGGGTTCCAGCTGCTGTTCTCCTTTCCCCCCTACTGCCCCCAACTCATCCTATATCCTGCTGCTGGAGGACTCAGTCTAGAACTCACGTCCAGGTACACAAAACCCTTCAACATTTCCGCACCTTTAGGATAAGCTCCAAACCTGTGCGCAGGGGACGTGAGGGAGGCCTCTCCTCACCGGCTGCCTTCAACCCCCCCATCCTGCGGTAGTGAGGGTTCGCCCACCTCGAGGAGCCGCACTCGCCCTTCGGTCTTCGCGCAGGCCTCTCCTTTCACCGGCACACTCTCCACCATCCCCAGGCCTGCCACACCCGCCTCTCCCGCTCGCCTGGTCAACGCACCCTCCTTCTTCAGATTTCAATTTAAACCGCCGGCTCAGGGACGCTCCCCGCCCCCTGCCTCCTGACACAAGGCGAGGTCCCTGGGGACTCTTTCAGCACCTGCCACGCACGCTCGCTATTTCGCGAACAGGGATCTAATCACGGCGCTCTCCCACAGGCGATGCTTCCACGAGCGTCGGGCCCGCCTCTGCCCACTTCCAGCAGTTCACCTACATCCCTGGACTCAGTCGTGGACCTGTGCTGAACACTGACCCGTAAACGCATTCACACACTCGGACCTACGGCTGCAAGGCTGCCTGGCAGGTTCTCCGCAGGACACAGGGTGAATGATCAAAAAGACTCGAAGAAAGGGAGTATTTGTAAAACACTGGGCACAGAGCAGCTTAGGGGGTGCAGCAAGCCTGGCGTGGTCTCCAGGGACATGCAGCTCAGGGGGCACTTCCACACTGAGGCTTGGGGTTGGGGGGGGGTGGGAGGGGAGTGACCCTGGATCAGGACCCTGGAGGCAGGGCTGTGCAGGGGCGGGTGTCTGAGCAGAAGCAACTCGAGGACTGGAGCCTGTGGTTCAGGAGGCCCTCAGGGAATGAATACCTCACTCTCCCTCCTGCCCACTCCTGTCGGTATCTTCCAGGACCCAACTGGTCCAGGCCCCAAGGCAAGGAAGCACAGTGCGGTGGTCCCAGGGTGCAGGGACAGGCAGAGAAGACTGGAGAGTGGATTTGGAGGAGGACCAGCACCGGCGGGCCTCGGCGCTCCATTTTTCACACGCCGCCCGCAGTGCCTGGCACAGTGATACTAGAAAGTGGGTCCACTGAATTGAATTAAGGGGAACAGGATTGAGCTGAGTTGCTTTGCCTGAAGGAGCCGACCAGACCCCTGCGTCATTCCCAAGCCAAGAGTTGTCGCATCTTCACGTCGGAAGCCCGCATATCACACCCCCGAATTCCCACACGCTCACACTCGGCCTCCGGGTGCAGTGGGGTCTGGGACGCGAACAGTGCATGTTCCACAGGGCCAACGACTCCCTCAGCCCACTCTTACATGATGTTTTATAGGACTTGATGCTTTATTTTTAATTACGGGGTCTCCCTCCCCGCTAAGTTTGTGAGGCCTAATAATTTGGGCAAAGAAATATTGTTTCTATTTGGGGTTTTAATCACTAAGAGGTAGTAAACTATTAAAGGTTTAGTTACACGTATTTTTTTAAAGAAAGAAAGAAAAGTGCCACTTT
Source organism: Carollia perspicillata (assembly GCA_004027735.1). NCBI lineage: Eukaryota > Metazoa > Chordata > Mammalia > Chiroptera > Phyllostomidae > Carollia > Carollia perspicillata. The sequence goes on along the minus strand of PVKM010039330.1, from coordinate 1,864 downwards.
TACATGGGCTTTCCAACATCTCGCCGCAGCATCCCGCAGGCCCCCAGGTGCTGGTGTTGGCCAGTGCACAGTGAGCAGTGCCTGTGAACTGGCAGCTGGCGGATTACCCAGTGCCACTCTCAGAGTGCAAAGCCTCTGCAACCGCGGCTCACCCTGGGGCAGGCGGCATGCCAAGGGCAAGTCGCTGGCATCCCATTAGCAGGGCAGTTAACAGAGTCCCAGAGTTAGGCCAAGTCAGGCTGACTTCAAAATAGCCTATCCAGAAAAATCACTGCTCTTAGTGGAAAAAAATTGCTGAACTTTTTATTTCCAGGAACAGCCAGATGAATGGCATGTCCCCTGCTTAACCAGTCATGTTATTTTAGCCTGGGCCCACTTTTAGGAGAAATGTCACTGAAACCCAGTGTTTACACGCAAACACAATGCAGTTAGGCCAGAGGGTCCTTCATGACTCCAGTATTGGAAACAGAACCGAAACTATCTGTTCCAGGAGACCTTCTCCTTATCACACTTCTGGTATAACAACAAGAGTTACAACAGGGACTCACTCACAGTTAACACAACTGTGTGATTAAATCATGTGATAATAGGGTTATGGTGGCTATACAGAGGCTCGAAAAACACCCATCTTGATGTCAGCTTGTGCTGATAGGACAAAAAAAAAAAAAAAAAAAAAAACACAAAACCCCCCAAACAATGGTTTTACACAGTCAACTGTAAAATAGCAGTGTTTGGACCGGCTGTGTAATAGAAAAACCAAAAATCACACCATTCATTAAAAGCTACCTGGTCTGTTCATTCCAACAGAGAAGCAATTTTAAATTGGGTTCATACAGCATAAAGTGAGCTGGAGAACTGAGCATGACGGAGAGAACCTTTAAGCCAAAAGCGTAGATTTCACATTAATCAAAGCTATTGGAAACTTATCGACCCCCTGGGAAGTCCTAAATCAGATACAAAAACCAGAAGAGCAAAGGCAAGAGAGAAACATGAACGTGAGAGAGAACCAGATCGTCCGTGGCTCCTGTTGGGCCGTGAAGACCCACACGGTGTCTGTGATTGCCCACCCGGAGGGTCTGACGAAAGTAGCACCATGTGTGGTGCCCGGGTCCCTCCCTCTTCTCCCTCCTTTCTCCTCGACCCAGCAAGTGGAGAAGGGAGGGAAGCCATTAAGCAGCACAGCAGAGTGAAGGGTGCATCTGACTAGTACATGACCGTGAACTAGAGCAAAGCTCATCTTCACGGAAGGAAACAACTTTGATTAGGAGAAAAGGGTAAAGTTTTCACTTGGACCAGACTGTATAACACCTGAAATGAGCCTGTTTCTTTGTGTGGAAAGTCATTTGGCGGCTGTGGGAGTTCTCTAAGATCAAGGGACAGGGAAGAGAGGGCTGACAGATGAGACAAGACAGCAGTAAGCAAAACAAGATTATCGTCTCCTTGTTGTACCCAATTAATTCAATCAAAAAACGGTTACACATGGTACTAAGAGGTTACACTCTGGACATCCAACAGTAGTCTTGATGCCCGCCCCCACGTGCCCAGCAGTAACTCACAAGCTTCCTGTGCACGACGGGCCTCCTCCCTGGGGGAAGGCCTTTCTCCAGGGCGAACGGTTTCTCTGGTTGGTCCGTCTGAGTCACACACACACTCATGAACTGAAGGAGACCAAGCCCAGAACTGATGGTCCTGCTGGGCCCACAGTAATCAAGTAGAGGGGGACAAATAACATTTCCCAACAAGAAGGAAAAGAAAAACAAACAAGAGACGAACACTACAGTGTGTGGGAGCGTGGTGCACATCACATCAGCTGAGCCTTGTTTTCTGGTCGTGCCACAGTTGTCGGGAATCATCTCTTTCTGCC
>PVKM010039329.1:0-13790 GCA_004027735.1 Carollia perspicillata | reverse complement strand
GGTTTCTTCTCCCCACCGCACCCCACCCCACTCAGAGACACACAGACACACACAGCAGCCTCGGGGAGCCTTGGAAACAGCTGAGCAGGGGCTTTGTGGTAGATCATTCAAGGCAGGAAAAACTCTGTTCTTCTCCCCCCACTCCCACTGGTGGGGGGACCTTGGGGTTTCGCCCAAGGAAAGGAAGCACTGCTTCCTGGTTTATGTTGAAATGGGAAAGATTTGCCCAAGAACAATGGCATTTTTGTAAGACACCGCTTTGTTCTGGTGAGACCAGGAGGGGGTTTCCTTTGGGACCTTGCCGGTCCCATCGCCCCCATCTGCCAACCACAACAGCCACATGGCGTTCTCCCCGACCTGCCTTTCATCTTAAGACACTCGCTCACGCCTAGCCCTGGCCGGCTTAACCCTTCAGACCCCGCCCTGCCCAGCAGCAGCATCCAGGGCTCAAGGAGGTCCCTGGAGATCGCAGGGCATGCCGGCCAGGGGAGACTTTTGGGAGAACCAGTAGATGACTTGACCATCTCTGTTCTCCCATTTGAAGGGCCCTTGTGGAACAGGAGTTCAAATCTGTCCTGGGCGTGTCCTGGGAGTGTCCTGGGAACATGAGTCAGAAGATCATTCTTTTTACAAGTGAGGAAACCGAGGCAGAGAAAAGGAAGCGAGTTCACTAAGGCCGTACAGGGCGCTGGGGGTGCAGCGCAGGCTGAGCCCGGAGCTCTGACCTCAGACCGGCTCCCCTTCCACCTGCTGCCCCACCGTGAATAGGCAGAACGAAAGTGTGGGCAGGTGGAGGGGGAGAGTCCCCTTTGGAGAGACCGGCGGGTCTGCAGCCGCCCGGAGTGTCTGCAGGCAGGGAGGTGGCGGGGAGCAGGCGGCGTGGCAGAGGAGTTGGCCTGTTTGGCATCACGGGCAGCGGGGGACGACTGCCGGAACCGCTCCTGTGTTTTCCAGGCACGCATGGCCGGGCCTCTGCAAATTGCCAAATGCACACATTTAGGGAGACAATCAAGTCTTTTCAGACGAGGACGTTCACAAGAAGACGGGGGCCTGTACTGGGATAGTCAGAACAATGAGTTGGAAGGACTTCGCTTTTGCTTTCCCCCGACTTGTTCTTCGTGCCTTCTGCCTGCCACAGGAAAGGGCTCAGGCAGACGACAGAGGCCTCTCATTCCAATAAAGGGGTTCAGGGGTGGTGGTGGCAGTGTCGGGGTGACGGGTACTCTCAGTGGTGGAGACACTGGCGACAACCCCGAGGTGGTTACAGTGACGGTATAGATGTCAGTAGTAGTGAACACCACGACTGTGGTTATGGTAACATGGTATTGGTGTCAGCTGTGGAGACCGTGAGCTGAGTGGTGGGGTGGGGTGGCAGCCAGTTTGGTGGGGTTATGGCAGTCGTGGTAATGACAGACAGTGACGGTGGGAGGGCGAGGTGGCAATGGTGCTGATTATGTGGAGGTGGGCAGTGATGACACGGTGATGGCGGCGCCGATGATGGCGGTGAAGGCGATAGTGGGGTTGGGGTTGTGAAGGACGGCCATAGCTGGGGTGGTAAAATGACAGTTGTCTTGGATGGTGGTGACAGTGATGGTTGAGGTTGGTGTAAGGATAGCAGAGGTCGTGGGTCAAAATGATTTTTTAACGATGCTTCATGTTGCTGGTGGTGACGATAGTGGTCATGGTGTCAGTGGTCATGGTGTCAGCACTCATGACAGCACTCTGTCTGCTGGTGTTGGTGACATCTGCCTGTCTTCATGGAACCAGTGGCTGTGGGTGCTGGTATCAGCACTAAACTTAATGGTGGCCTTGCCATCAGCCGATGGTAGTGGTGATGAGGGTGGTGCTCACAGTGACAGCAGCGGGACAATGGAGGGACACAGTGATAGGGAGGGCGGTCGTGGAGAGAAGGATGAAGACTGGGATGGCGGTGACTCCACAGTGAGTTTACCGCCTCTGCAGAGACCCCTGGGTCACACGAGCTGAACACAGGCCTCCTGGCTGTGGCTGACTGTGCTGCATGGGGGGAAGAGTCGCACATTCCTCCAAAGCCCTCCTGCCCGCAGCTGCATTCCTGGTGAAGCTCAGTTCTCCCAGCAGGAGATGGCTATCTCTGGGGGTCGGTGGGGATGGTGCCGAGAAACAGGTCTGTGGCTAGGAACGTAAACAGAGAGGCTCTGTGAGGCAGGTCACCAGGACACAGGTATGTGAGGCATGCCCATGGCGGGGGCCACGCTGGGGGGCAGGGAGGCAGCCGTGGTGGCCGTGCAGGGGCTCACGTAGCTGGCAAAACAAGAGCTGTATTTTGGCTGACTCAGCAGAGCAGGCTGGGACTGATTCTCTCGGACTAATAATGTGTCTTCTCCCTGGGATTAGCTCACTCAGTCCTGGCTGGGAAAAGGGGAGGGGGCAGCCTCTCCCATCTCCCCAGGATTAGGGGGGGCCTTGCAGGAGGCTGGGAGCAAAGCACGGGACCCTAGCAGGACCAGTGAATGAACCTGTGTGTCGTGTCCTTGACCTCGTTTCCAGTGGGCACCCATTTGGCTGGCAGGGAGCCAGGCTCCCCAAGAAATCTGACCTGCCCTACCCCCCACCCTCTTATCCCAACCCCACTCCAAATGGCTGGTTTGCCATTGCGGTCAAATCCCTGCCCTACTCTGCAGAAGACAGCCCAGCCCGGGAGTGAGGAGCGTGGGCTCCAGAGCCAGAGCCGCTCACCTCACTTCCCGGGTCTCCCATACACTAACTGAGTGACACTAGGACAGTCACCGTACCTCTGGGCATTTGGCTCTTTGTTTGTGAGATGGGGGCACTGACTGCTGCTCATAGGCTGTCCTGAGACCACACGAGTTAAGGCACACAAAGTGCCTGACGTGTCGGCATGGATGGGCATTTCAAAGCGTCTGCTGTTTATTAGTGCTACTGAGAATAGAGTAACTTTAAGGGATTCGAGCTCCCTGTGCCTCAGTTTTCCCACCAGAAAAGTGGGGATAATTCTTAGTGTGCATAGTTGACATGGAAATTGAAGGGGACTAGAGGAGGGAAAAGAGGCTGCACAAGGTGGCACATTAGCTGTTGTTACCGGACAGTCCGTGTCCCCCTGGAGCAGGGGGCTCATGTCGTGCAAGATTTGGGAGCCCCAGAGCACTGCCACGCCACAGCCTCAGGATCTCGTGCGGGCCCGCTGCCTCCTGACGTGGAGGCACATCCCCCTACGGCGGGGTTTTCGGAGATCAGCAGTCCAGGTCCTAGCCCCCTGCCCTCTCCCACCTCCCCCGGCCCTGGACCCATTCCCTGGGGCAGGAGGGGAGAAAGAAAGAGGAGGTTCTGGGAGAGCCCTTCGACCCCACCTTCCGCTTTTCCTTCTTCACTCTCTCACTCATTCACTTATTCACGGACTGGACAGAGAAGTCGTGGGATCTGCCCTTGTCTCGGGAGAATCCAGTTTGAACTCCAGTAAGAGAAAGAGAGGGAGAGGAAGAGGTGAGAGCACCAAACGAAAATCAGACTTTGCTTCCCATTAAGGAAAATTGTCAACAGTGATGCTGTTTAGATACTACAGCACCAACATTTAAATAACAGAATGACTGCATGACTAGTTTGTTTTCTCAACTGTAGAAGAGATAACAATGATACACTCTCATGGATTTGGTATTCTTTCCTGTTTGCTTGGACTTCGGGTGCAGAGACTTGCGTTAGTCACACTGCTCTTGGCTCCTTTCCCCCTCCTCCCAGACCCTCATCCCCATTCCTGACTGCCCTCCTCAGTCCAGGAATCCACGCCAATGCATTTTTTAATGTCCTTAAAATGTGTTTGTCTTTATAAAGTGTGCATTTGGGGGGATTAATTTACAGAAATGGTATGATGCTGCACATCTTCCTGGTCCCTACTTTCCTCATTCGGCGCCATTATTTTGAGGTCCATGCACGCTCCTGTATGCAGAGTGGTCTGTTCCTTCTCACTACTGCCCAGGGTTCCATGGTAAGAGTCACACACGCTTCACTCACTCATTTCCCCAAATGACAGACCCACCGCCACCCCAGCCTCACAGCAGTACCGAAAGCATCAACTGGAAAGCCCTTCGTGCCGAGCCTGCCCACAGTTCCTGTTCAGTGAAGTCAGCCCTCGTCACTGGTGCGCTATCGTTGTTTACATCAGTACTGCAGGCTACACGGTTTCCATAACATTTAACAGTCAGTTGCACAAACGCTTCTTGTTTGCACCGTGTTTTGACGGAGCGCTGTTTACTCCCTCACATACCACTGTCGCTCATTAGGGTCCGCGTCCAGTGCCGGGCACAGGACTGAAGACATAAATTTCACGAGGGCCCCACGGTCTGGAGGAGCATGCAGTCCAGGAAAGGGACAGTTCGGGGCGGGGGTGGGACACAGCATGGGCAGAACCTCCGAAGTAGGATTTTAAAGGATGGTAGGAGCACACGGGGCCGATGCGAGAGGCGGGGGAGAAGTGGGGAAGAGGGGCCCCGAATATAGGAACACTACGTGTGAGCGGCCAGAAGCCTGGAGCTGGTTGGCGTGTTTAAGAAACTTAATGACTCCGTCATGGCTGAGGCAAGGGGCGTGAAGGGGAGGGGGCAGAGACAGCACCAGTGTTGGATCAGCTCTTATTATGCACCAGGCACTGTTCTAAGTGAGTAAGGACAGAACACTGGTTTTTAAAGTTCAGTGACTTATTCCATAGTGAACATCTTGCAATCCTGATCTAAGAAGAAACAGGTAACTGTCAGGACGGAACCTTTTCGAAGCCGCACAAGAGCCCTAGGAAGATGCTCTCCTCCTCCCATCCTACAGGAATGGAAACAGAGGCTCGGAGAGGCTTCTTAATGGGGCACCCAAGCGCTGATGTCGGGCTGCCTGGGCTCATCACCACACTGCTCTGACCTCTGAAAAACGAGGAAAGCCCTGACCGGTGTGGCCCAGTGGGTTGGGATTGTCCTGTAGAGCCAAAGCTCACCTGTTTGCCTCCCATCAGGGCACGTGTCTGGGTTGCAGGTTGGTCCCCGGTCCCCGCTGGGGTGTGTTTGAGAGGCAACCAATTGATGTTTCTCTCTCATGTTGATGTTTCTCTTCTCCGTTCTTCCCTTCCCCTCTCTCTAAAAATAAATAAATAAATAAGATCTTAAAAAAAGACAAGGAAGGGGAGGTGGGGTGAGATTGCAAAAGACCTCACAGGCCAGGTGAGGGGCAAAGAAGAAGGTTCAGGAGAGCCTAGGGGCCGTGGATGTGGGTGTTGGAGACCACAAGAGTGGGGTGAGGGTGTATGTGCTGCAAGTGTTATACGTGAATGTGAATGAACGTGTGTGTACGTGAGTGTGTGCACACAGGTGTGCCTGGGTACATGTGAGTGTGCCGGGGCTCATGTGTCTGGGAGACAGTGCAGGTCCCACTGGGTAGGTGAGTGTGTGTGGCCGTGTGTATGAGAGTGCTGTGTGTAGGTGTGGGAGCCTCTGGCTGTTCATGGCGCCGGAGCATGTGTCCTGTTGGCCTTGGTGTCCCTACCTCCATGGGGCCCCAGGGAAGCTGTCAGAGCCCATTAGCCCTGCCCAGTGTGAGGGGCCTGGTCTTGGCCGCAGAAGCTAGATGGGTATGCATCAAAGGCAGCCCGAGCCTGGGGCCAGTGGGCGGAATAATTTAATGAGGGTCCAGGAGAGAGGCGTTGGCTGTTGGGGGGTGGGAGGGGTGCCAGTCTGTGCCCAAGCCAGCTCCCAGGCTCCACAGCCGAGCCTCTTGTGTCTGCCCATGTGGTGGGAGAGGGTAGGCTGTGCTGGGCACCTGGCCATGCTCCCCTTCTTCCCCTCAACATGGGAGAGCTGCATCTGGACCCCGGGGGCTCCCCACTCCGGCCTGGCCACCAGTCTATCCCCCAGGTGTCCCAAGGAACTTCAGAGGAGCCAAGGCACCAGGTCGGACATCAGCATGCGATGGAGCAAGGGAGAACCATTCCCAGATCAGCCAGACCAAGCCCCTCACCCGACAGAGAAGTGTGTGTGTTGGGTGTTCTTTCGTGGGCACCTTGGATCAAAGAGAGAAATATGGGGGACCCAATCTCGTCTGCTTTATTATGGCTAGAAAAAGGAGGGTGTGGGGCCAGGGGTAGGAGAAGGGGGTGAGGACAGAGCGGCCCTTGCCAGGAAACAGTTGTGATGGGACGAAACAGAATGCTGTCTTTGTCTCTAGGGTCCTGGACACACACACACACACAGCCCTGTGTTGTCCAAAGGGCACAGTGCAAGAGCTTTCTCTTGGAGGCTTCTGTGACAAATGTCCTTTCATGGCAAGGACCTCCCGTGGGTCTTAGGCCCAGCTGTAGGGTCAGGCCCAGACTCCCGTGCTCCACAAAGAAGGCTTCCTCCAACTTCTAGGGCCTGGGCTCTGGAAACTCAAACAAAGGGCTGCAGATTCAGGGTCCGTCATCTGAGCCCAGCCCACAAGTCAGTTTTTTTTTTTTGGTTGCCACCAGACTGACAAATATTCTTAGACATAAATGCTTTAGACAGGGCCTGAACTCTCTGGTCATACACCAGCCCTACCACTCCCTATTGCTCACACCCTCCCATTTCGCTCAGTTGCATCACCTGCTTGCCACCTGAAAGTACTTGAATTTGGGGTCCTGGAGCCTGAGCTCTTTGAGAGACGGGTTTGTGTATTTTACGAGTCATAATCCAGCACAGAGTAGGTACCTGATGAACGTTCGTGGACTCCAGTTGGCCTCATTTCCTGTACCTGCAGCGCCCCCTTCCTCTCACTCCTCCTCTGCGGCCCACACTTCGGCTGGTCTCTGTTCCCTGAAACACCAGCTCCCTCTGGAAAGCTCCCCGGAGAACTGGGACTCAGCCCCGAAGACCCAGGACACGCGGCCCCACCTCCCGTCCAGATGGGCAGCTCCCGGCACGTGTTCCTGCCACGCTCCATCTACCCCCGCCTTACCGCCCCCAAACCCTGCACTGTGATGACTTGTTCCTGTCCAGCTTGGAGCGTCTGTTAGAGAACTCTGACAGCTGTTTTGAGATTAGTCTGTATTTGGCCCATGTCACTCACTGAGAACGACTTCAATGGCTTAATGGGCCCATCTCAAAGTGTCCTTAGGAAGCCTGAGTTAGCTAGCTCACCCATTTCGGTAAAGCCATTTTCCGCAGCTCTGGTTGCTGTGCTCCCAGGTCCTGGTGCCTTTGCCTTCCTCCTCAGTGCCTGTGGGAAGAGGCTTCATGACTCAGGGTCTGGCCCTTGAAGGAGGACGGTCCCTGATGCAGCTCCAGGCGGAGGACAAAGAGCCCACAAGCCGGGACCAGCCCTGTCACCAGGCTGGCCTCGCCACTCCTGGCCCATGAGTCAGCACTTTCTGGGGATACCTGTTACATTTGGCCAAGGCGAGTTGCCTGAGCCTGTGGGGAAGCGCGGGCGGAGCGCGCGTCCCAGGGATGCCCACAGCAGTGCCAGGGTGCACCCTCGTAACGCCAGGCTCCGTGTGCAGCTCCCGCCCCAGGGTCCAGCCTGGGCTGTGCAGGGTCTCGTTGGGGTCAGCTTGTCTCTCCTGCGTCAGGAGGGTGGGCACATGTGCATGCAGGAGTGAGAGAACGTGTGTGTGAATAGATATGTGAGTGTGAGGACTGTGTGCGAATGAGTGTACACGAAGGTGCACCATGTGCGACTACAGAGGAGCATGTGTGTCTGTGTGTGATGAGTAGGTGTGTGCCATGGCGTGTGCGCAGGCATACAGAACAAGTGAGGATGTGTGTGAGGGGGGGTGACTGTCTGCGGGTGCATTCACGGGAGCTGTGTGGCATGTGGGTGTGTAGACATGTGACACTCTGTGACAACAAATGTGAATTTCAGCCCTGATTCTGCCACTTCCTAAAGGTCTTAAAAACATAAACCCCTTCCCCTCTCTCTTTCTGTAAAATGGAATGAAAAGACTAGGTGGTCTCTTAAGCGCCCTTTCTAGCTCCAACAGTCGACGACTCTGTGTGGAGGCTAAGCACAAGTGTGTGCAAGTGTGTGCACTCCAGTGTGTATGTGTGTGTGACTGTGTATGTGAATGTGTGTGTGCACAGGGCATGACTTTGAATTCTGATTCCACACTTAGCAGCTGTGCGTGTAAGAGCTCAGCCCCACCCCGCTCTGAGCCTCAGTTTCCTCATCTGCAGACAGGGCTGATGATTCCTGCAAGGCTGCTGTGAGGACTAAGACATGTTTGCCAAGTGCCCAGCCCAGGACCTGGCTCAGTTCGCTGTCCACGGGAAGTGCACACACATGTTTACATGTGTGCGCGCACACAGGGACACTCGCGCTGACATGTTTGGCTGTGCAGGTTGGTTCAGAGGACAGAGCGATTCCTGGAATTCGCTCCTGCCCTCGGAGGTTTCTGATTTTTCTCACTGGGGACGCAGCCACCCAGGAGAGGTGGAATTGGGAAGTCAGCGTCTGGCTGCTCGCCTGGAACCCTGTGGTCCTGAGGGGTCCCTGGCGCCCCAGGCTGGGTGTCACATGAGTGCAGGGGCCTGGAAAGGAGGGTTGGTGTGGGCAGGAGATGGGCTCCCAAATCCGCTTAGAGCCCACGCCGCCATCCGGTTTATTAGAGACTAAAGACATTCTTCTTCTCCTTAAAGGGCCCACTCCAGCCTGGATGGTGGCTGCGGTGAGCACGAGGCCCTGAGCCCCACGCCCGCCGAGAGCAAGGCTTCAGAGCAGGGGCCGGACGCGACTGGGCCCTGCCCGCAGAGTGCCACCAGCTCCGTGGAGAGAGCCGGAAGGCCTGCAGCTGCCTGGGGTCTCATCTCAGGGCAAGGAAGGCTCACACCCTGGGAAAAGGAGGGGGAGGGGAGGGAAAGGAAGTTTTCTAGAAGAACGGGGCTTAAGGGACTGGTCGAGGCTGGAGAGGGAAAGGAGAGGGGAAGGCATTCTAGGCCAGAAGATCAGAGTGGTCAAATGTTAAGAGGTGAGAATGAGCACCCTGCGTGTGTGTATGTAGGTGAGGACCAGGGAGAGGGTGTAACAGGGGGCCTTGGAGAATCTCAGACCCAATTCTTTCATTTTCTTGGTGAGGGAATTGAAGCTGGAGAAGGAAAGGGACAGGCTTGTGGGCACAGTGACGTCGTGACTGACTCCCAGCTGGGGTCTGGTGTCTGCCTCCACTTCCTGGGTCCTGAAGAGGGGGTCAAGCTGAGCTGCCACGGCCCTGCCTTTGCAAGTCCAGCAAGGGTCTTGGTGAGCTGGGATGGGGACTTAGCAGTGACCTGTGCCTTCAGGTCAGTGGGAGGGTCTGGGTCCCCCAACAAACCCCCAAGCAGCCACTAACACCTGGACATTAGCCACCAGACCCTGGAAGCCCAGACCCTGGACACCCATATAAGATCCCCCAAACTGGGCCACATACACCACTTGGGTTTCCAACCGCCATTCCAGAGGAAGCCCCAACAATGTGACCTGGACGAGGCCACACCTGGACGCTGAGCCCTGAGAAAAGGCCCCAACACCTGAGCCCCATCATCCGGATAGGTTTCCCTTGCAAACCTAGAACAGTCTGAGAGGGTCCCTACAACTCCAGCTAGAAACTCAGTGAAGGTACCAACATTTAGGCGAAAACACCCAGACAGGGTCCCAACACCCCAACTGAACGCTGAGAGAAAGTTCCAGCGCCTAGACCACATGACACCTGGACCAGGTAACACCTGGATTGGCTTCCAGCTCAGACCAGGAACACCCTGACTGGGCCCCCAAAACCTGACCCAGAATACCCAGAGCCGATCCCTACAGGAAATGCACTCCCCCTCCATCTTCCGTGGAACTCACCCTTGGGAGTGGAGGTCTCCCAAGTTCCAAGGCCTTTTCAGGGGAAATCTGAGGTCATCTGCCGGGATGTCCAAGGATGAGCACAGGGGTCAAGAGGCCAGGCCTTTGCCCTTTGCCGGGAGAGGCAGGGGCCCAGCTTAAGTGGTGGGCTTGTCTCCTGCCTGATAGTGGGTGGGGTGGGAGCATGCAGGTGGTGAGCTGGGCAGAAATTTTGCAACCTGCAGCTTTCCACCTCGTGCCCACAAACAGCAGGCTTGGGGGAGGGGGACGCTGGGCGTGGGGCCAAGAGATCAGGCGCCAGCCCTTGAAGCCTGCTGGGTCAGGCGGGGGCGGGGAGGCCACTGGCACTGCAGCCTCAGGTCCCTCGTGGGACAAGGCAGCTTCTGTGCCAACGCAGCAGATCAGGAGGCTCTCCAGCAGATCAGGAGGCTCTCGGTCTGTAAATCCCTTCCGGCTGATGGCCTGTGCTGCCAGGGCCAGGCAGCGTGGGATCAGCGAGGTGGGATCTGAGGACCGGATGCCATTGGCGGGACACCCCTCCCCCAGGCCATCCATCTGCTCCCGACAGGGTATTTCATCACCCCAAGATAGCAAGGGTTATTACATTTCCCAGAGAGGGAAACTGAGTCTGAGAGAGGTTGAATCACTAAGCCAAAGTTGTGCAGCCTATTTCATGGTCAAAACCAGGTTCTTAATTAGGCCCTTTGATAAACAATAGAACTGTTGAGAGCTAGGTGGCATCATTATTTACATTTAATAAAAGAGGGAGCCGAGCTGCCAGAAGTTGAGGCCACCTGTCCAAGGTCCCAAGACACCTAGGGGGCGAGGCTGGGACTGGAGCCCTTGTCTGCCAACACAGCGGATGTGCCTGCAGTCACCCCTTGGACCCACCCACCACCAGGTAGTCATGGCACATCCAACCAGAGGGCACAGGCACAGGTGTAAGTCACAGGGTCCCCCTGGTGGACGAGCTGTGTTTCTGGTTATTGAGTGTGGTGGACCCAGGGAAGGTGTGGCGTTCCTCTCTAGGAGGACAGGTGGGTTGAAGTTGGGAGGTAAAGTGAGGGAGACAGGTGTGTGGGTGGAGGAGTCAGGTAGGGAGTGGGGCAGGCACAGGTGGGAGTGAAGAGGGAATTGGAGGGGGGATGAACGGGGGGAAGGACTGCTAGACCCCCTCAACCTGCCCCTAACATCTGGGGATCTCAGGGGCTGCAGGAAGGGTTGTGGAGGGGGTGATGCTCCAGAACCAGCCTTACTCAGGTCTCTGGGAACAGGGTGGGGAGGGTCCAATGAATTCTTTGGAATCAAAAAGTGGCACCTTCTCTGTGTAGAGAGAGCCTGGCTGCCCTGGGGTTTTGTCTAGCTCCCGGCCTGAGGCAGCTTAGGAATTTTCTCTTTTTCCTAAAACAAGGTTTGACCTAAACGGCAGTGTGGGAGATCAGGGGTGGGAGAGTGTTGATGGAGGGATGTCTGCTGAGGGTGCAAGTGAGCCTCCAGGTGTGAAGGTGCCTGTGTGTGTCTGTGCACACAGAGAGGTAGCTCCGTGTGACAGTCTCACTTGCATGTGACTCTGAGAAAGGTCTGCATGCCTGGCAAGGTGGGTGTGTGGCGTCTGCATGCATTGCTTGTGTCTGGGCCTCTTCGCCTCCTCTGGATCGGTGTTACCTCTCTGGGGTTGTGTGAATGCGGCTGTACCGTATCTGCGAGTCTTCCTGAGTGTCTGAGTCTCTGCCTCCCTCCTGCCCCGCCCCAACAGGGCCGTGAATGCCACTCTGCTGCCTGAGTGTGCAGAGGAATGTGGGGGGCAAGGAGAGAAGGGAGCCCATGGCCCGGGCTGCAGGCCTGCTGGCTATGGAAAACTACTGAGGCCTCCCGGAGCTGGCAGGACAGGCCAGCCCACAGTCAGGCTCTGCACATTTGCCCTCCTAGGCTTCCCCCGCCCCCTTTCTCCGGGGGCTGAGGGCCTGCCTGCTGAGATGGGTCCTCCACTGAGCCAGCACAGCCTCCCCCGACCTCTCCCCAGGTGGTCAGGCCCCTCCCTGAGCCTCAGCCTCTCTGGGGGGGAAAGTGAGGGGGTGAGATTAATATTTTCTCTGAAGTCCTTCCCAGTCCTAACATTCTCTCCATTCTGTGAATGTTAAAGGGATTCAAGAGGGCAAGTTCACCTCCATTTCAGGGACTGTGAAAGCATAAGGTCCTAGACTGTTAGAGCAAGAGAGGCTCCTGAAGTTGATCTACCCCAGCCCCCTCCATCTGTGGATGGGAGAAAAGAGGCCTGGAGTGAGGGCTCCAGACACCCCACTTCCCTTGTGGAAGGGCAAGGACCCTGTGCTCGGGTTTCCTGTCCCCCATCATGCTGCTTTTCAGCACGGCCTGCTCAGCATGGAGGGAGAGGCACTCGAGATGGCCTTGCAGGATGGGAGGGCTGGACACACGGAGACGCAGCTGAGCCTGTCAGGCACCTGGTGGCCAGAGGACATGGGTGAACTGTGGAAGTGGGCAGGTGAGGGGTGCAGCCAGGATGGGGGCTGGGAAGGCACCCACTGAGCACAGTGGACCAATGGGACTGAAGAAGTGTGTCTGAGCTATACGGGCAGCTCCTCGGAGGCCGGGTGGAAAAGTGTGGACATTACCCAATAAAGGCAAATCAGCAGTGGTTAGGGCAGGTGCTCTGCAGCCAGCACAGACTCTCTGCGTCCAGATCTTAGTTCTAAGACTTCAGTAACTGTGTAATTACCCATCTAACTATGAACGGGGCACTTAAATTCTTTTTTAAATTTTTTTCAAGATTTTATTTATTTATCTTTAGAGGGGAAGGGAAGGAGAGAGAGAGAGAGAAACATCAATGTATGGTTGCCTCTTGTGTGTCCCCTGCTGGGAACTGGCCTGCAACCCAGGCATGTGCCCTGACTGGGAATCGAACCATGGTTGTTTGGTTCGCAGGCCTGCACTCAATCCACTGAGCTATACCAGCCAGAGCAAATTTTTTTTTCAAAAAAGGATTTTATTTATTTCTTAGAGTGAGGGGAAAGGAGGGAGAAAGAGAGGGCGAGAAACATTGATGTGCTAGAGAAACATTGATCAGTTGCCTCTCACAAGCCACCGCCCGCGGACCTGGCACACACCCCAGGCCTGTGTCCTGACCAGGAATCTAACTGGCGACCTTCCAGTTCCCAGTCCAGTGCTTACTCACTGAGTCACACCAGCCTGGGCGTGCACTCACTTTTTTTTGTCTTTGAAATGGAGATAAGACTGGTACTACCCTCACACGGTTGTTGTGGGGAATAAATGATACAGGAGGATCCAGATAGAGCCCTCAATGCCTGACGCATAGCAGGAGCTCAGTGATGGTTATGATACTGCTGAAGTAAGCTGTGTTGTCCACTCGGCTGGAGGGAAAGGGAGTGAAAGCAGGGAGACCCGTGGGGAGTCCTTGTGCAAAAGGTGGAGGTCCAGGATGGTGTTCCTGAATGAAGAGGCAGCACACCAGGCCGAGGCTCAGAAGGGCTGGTGTGGTGCAGGAGCGTGGGTGGAACTCTCCCATGGAGTGGCTGTGGAGTGTGAGCCAGCCATTGAGAAGGGCTCCCCCAGTCATGGGGCGGGGTGGGCCTTCACTGGGGTTTGCAGAGAAGGGCCGGTTAGAGAAGTACTTGAGAAATGAGTTACCCCCCTGGGGACAACTCCACGTGGCAGAGGAGGGCTGAGGAAACAGAGGCGAGTCAAGGTCGGAGAGGGCGAAGGAAGATGGGCGTCAAGGAGGAGGGTGCAGCCAAGAGAGCCCACTGATGGGGAACCAGAGAGGGATTTGGAGAATGAGAGACAAGTAGAGAGAAGACATTATGGGGCCACGGTTTGGGCCACGAGGAGGCTGCCGGCGACCCCTGTAGATTCCACTCTGAAAAGCAGGGCCAAACCCGAAGCCACAGCCGGGTAAGGGATTGGGGAATGGAATGAGGAGAGTGGGGACAGGCGAGGGTCTC
>PVKM010039328.1:0-13796 GCA_004027735.1 Carollia perspicillata | reverse complement strand
AGAATAATTTGCATACGTTTCCAATCTGATCATTTTCCTCAAGTGTATATGTTTGTACTTTCATTCATTCAAATATTATTCACTGACCACCTACCTACTGTTAGGCACTGCTCTATGCTTTGGAGGTAATGCAGTGAACAAAAGTCCTCCTGAGGTTTACACTGAGGTGGGACTTCTATTTTAAAGGGAGGGAAGTTCTTGAGACACAGTGAAGATCAAAGATCCCCATTCTCCTTAAACAGAGCTTTCCAATTTGCCAAGAGCCTTCACATACCTCATCACCTCCAGGAATATTGCTAAATTAACCTCTCCACTCTGAGGATACCAAGAGCATCTACTATGGCAAACGGGCTGTAGCCCAGTGACTTTCAACCTTTTTAACTTCATGGCATTAATAAACTAATTACTAAAATTCTGCAGCATACTAAAAAAATATATTTTTTGCCAATCTGAGGAAACAAAACAGGTATAATTTTGATTCATTTACACCAGAAGGTTATTGTGTTGGCTGTATTGTTTTTGTTTTAGATTTGGCAAACAAACAAAAAAAGGAGGTCAGTACCCCTGACTAAGTAATCAGGTATTGCACGTTTTAAAAATTCTTGAGGCACATTGGTTGAGAATCACTGCTCTAGACTGACAAACCATCACTACCAGGAGAGAGCTGCTCCTGGCTGCAAGCTGTAGTGACCTGCTTGGAAGAACTTAAAGCTACTTAAGTGAAGACCAGGAGAATCACTGCTTCCTGAGTCTGTGGCAATCGAAAACTCCAGCTAGGTGAGGGCCTCCAGTGGTGATGCCGTGGCCTCTTGCAAAATGCCAGGCTGGCCGTCACAGAGCCCAGGCACGCACTTCCTCCCGCGGGACTCCTCGGGAAGGTTGCGCAGAGCGGGGAGAACGCTCTAGGGACTCCGAGACACAGCTCGCCCAGGTTCCCCTCCTGGCCAGGCTCTCCCGCGGTACTGGTGACCGTGGAAAACCCGGAGCAGGGAGTCGTGTGGAGTCACGCGGATTCACCGGTAGCAGGGCACGAGGCCCGGAGCTCTGCGGCAGCCGAGCACGTTTTGAGTGTGGCAGCGCCAGCCCTGCGCTCCCTGGCCGCATTGCGCACTGCGCAGTGTGGCTCGCCTGGATGGTTCATTCTGTTTCTCTGCAGGAACTCGGGTCAAAAGTCAGTCCTGATGAATTGCTTTGGTTGGCGGTGGAGACCTCCAAGGGTTTCAAACTAAATTCCCGTCTTTTGTCGATTTCTCCTACTAAAGCATTTTACGCTGGGCTCTCTGGTTTCTTTCGGGAGAAGAGTCTCCTCACTGCAATCTGCGTGGACTGACTGTAGGGGTCACGATGCCATTTCTCTGCTCAGAGAGGTGTACCTGTTTATTGCACCCTAGAGGTCTCTTGTGGCAGTGTTCGGTTTTAGATAAATTTGAACTCCTGTTTAGGAAGAAATGAACATTGATGCTTTTAAACTGTGTTCTGTTGTAAGGGAGATCTGATTTAGGTGCGTTCACTTTAGTAAAGCAGCTTTGTCTAAATTGGGGAGGCAAGGTTTTGTCTGTTCTGTTTGCACTGAAGAGTTGTTTGGGGTCATGTGATATCTTAATATTAATTCTTAATCTTCAGCTATTGTGTAACATTATCTTTTTAAACACTGTATGTTGTTTTCGTTAAAAATTTTTTTTGAGATGCCCTTTCATCGAGTTTTGTATGCAGGGGAAGTCACAGTAGGGAAGCCAATTCTAAACGATACAGAAGGTATGTTATCCTTTAAATTACAGGAAGCAATTGCCCCTTTTAGGATGGTAGAGTGAACTTCAAGAGAGGAATGTGGTAAGGATACTAAAAAATAAGGGAGCCCTGTGTTCCTTCCCCCCTTCAGGCATTTATAGGTGTCAGGGGTGATCACAGTAGAGCAGAAATGCGCTGCGCCTTGGAGTAGAGGGAATGGAATAATGCACCAAGTCACTGACGAATGCCTCCTGTTGTAGCAGTTGTCCCATTACTTAAAGCCTGGCCCCCAATACTGCAGATCTTTGCATTGTTGCCTTTCCACTCTGGAGACTTTATGAGGGGAGGGCATAAGCCTGGGCCAGGGAAAAGGAGAGAAGGAAGGTCTACAGGGAGTGAGGGGTTGGTGTTTCTGGAGTACCTGGTAGAATTCTCACTTGCCCGGAAACAACTGAAGGAGCCATTTTACTTCCCTTGGCTGTAAACTATGTTCTTACCTGAAATCACCTTACTTCCACACAGTTCCTTCCCAGATTCAAAAAAAGCAAAACAAAACAACAGTAACCAAGAATGACTTTTTAGGTATATCTGACTTCATTTAATACTGCCATCCACTTTCAATTGTGGCCTGGCCAAATTGAAAACTGAGAATCACAGTACGAGTGCAAAATGCCAGTGGTTGTAACAGGTCTAAGCTTGTTGTCTTATGAGCTCATATTAGACATGCTGTGTATAAAATATATGAGCCAAAAAGGGTGGAACTTAAGACATGAGAGCATTTATGAAATTGGAAGAAAAATTAAGTGTTGGAAAGTCATCATTAAAATGAAAAGAGGCAGGAATTGGAAAATCTGATTTATACTCATTTAAATTCATAAAGAATAATGATAGTAATTTTCTTGTATGGGTAAAGCACCCTTATTTTAAAAAGCTAAGGGTATTAATCCTCACAGAGGAGATGCATTATGTAAGATAATTATGTTTATCCTAATTTTTAATACTATTTTAAAACATATATGGATAGATCAACAAAATAAAATAAGCTCCTAAAGTCAAACAGGAAGTTATTACCTAGAATAAAATCTTACAGTGGGTTTTCTGACATATAAAGCGTTTCATTGTATAATTTTGTACTCCTTCTACAAGTTTTTAAAAAAATAAGTAATAAGATGCAAGACCGTGAAGGAGTAATTCCCATGCAATTAGAGGGAGAACACCAGACAAGAGAGGGATTAAATCCCATTTCTAATGGACTGGGTTGATCATTTCACCCAGCCCACTCCTGATTTATCTCTGTAATCCATGACTGAATCTAAATTGAGTTTGAAAGATCACTTTAACTGTGTCACCCATTTCCCTTAAAGTTTCAACAATCCACCACAAAAGTTTCTTAAGTCCCTGCTGAATGAATTATTGTCCAAGTTTCTTGGACTCTCAGAAACAATCATAGCAAATGCATGGTCTGCAGCCTTAAGAACAGAACATGTTTTATTCCATTCTTTCTTCTGTGTTTGGGCTTAAAGTATAGATTCATAGCAGTGCCCTGAAGTTGGAAATGTTTACCACTATTTTTAGTGGCGACACAACAGAAGTAATGATAGCAGAATTGGACTATCTATGAGCCTATTTCCTTTCTTCAATGACTTTTTAGGTAGTCCTGTATGCTAGGCTACGGTCTTTTTTAGTCGTGTTGCAATTAGCCATTGCAAATAAGATCATGGATTCAAATTCTGGAATTTATGTACATTAGAGACCATCTGATCCCCAAGAGACTTCAAAAACCCTTATTTCTCAAAGTAGATCTTACTGACTTCTTTCACCCTTCAATTTTATTTTCCTTAATATTGTTCCTTTGAATTTTTAATAAACTCTCAAAGTCAACAGAGAATCATAGCATAAAATTTAAGAGTAAATTAAAAGAATGAATTCTATACTCCCTCTGAGACAATCAGCAAAAATAAACTTCACCAAAAGATTTTCAGAATTGAGTTTATATTTTTACCTAGTGCTGGGGGAGGAAAGAGATAGTGGGCTTCTTTATTTTTTAGTGTTCTTACCATATTCCTCTTGTAAAGTTCATTTTACTATCCTAAGGAGGTTGAAGAAGATAAAGAGTGATCATTAATGAGCTTTGATTTATTTTTATTTTTTACTTTATAATTTAGGTTTAGTACTCCTATGATAGTCTCTAGGAGGGTGGATTATATTTGATTTTTTAAAAAAGGGCTTTTATTTATTTATCTTTAGAGAGAGGAGAAGAGAGGGAGAAAGAGAGGGAGAGAAACATCATTGTGTGGTTGTCTCTCGGGCACCACCTGCTGGAGACGTGTCCTGCAACCCAGGCATGTGCCCTGAGTGGGAGTCGAACTGGCAACCCTTGGGTTTGCAGGCCAGCACTCAATCTACTGTGCCACACCAGCCAGGGCTGATTTTTTAAAAAGAAGAAAAATACTGCTCAAGTAATTAATGGTGGTGTTTAGTGTTTAGTAATGGATACAGGTTGAATTCCTTTGATCTCATTCATTATTCATTTATTTAATACCTGTTGATCAACTACTTTGTACCAAAAAGTATACAATCCTATTTATGTATAAAATAGGTACTAGTAAAACCCATTTCACTTATGAGGAGGAAATTGAGGGAATGTATGTATTAATAATATCTCCAGATGACTCCTTCAGTTGGCCTAAATTTTTCTTCCTCACCTCATTCCAATTATTATGATTTTCCTTCCAGAAATTACTATGTTTTTATCCACCTAATATACCTATGCAATATAAATGTTGTACAACCTTATTCATGTGTGAAATAGGTACTATTATAACCCATTTTACAATTCAAGTTGAAATTACCCTCAAATTTATCTATTAACTCTCCTTAGCTTTACTTTACAATGTTAGTGACATTGTTTTGTCTTTTTGTGTGTGTGTGTTTTCGTGTGTAATTTGATGGACAGTATATCAATCATTGTTCCCTTGTTTCCATGTTAATCTGGAAGAGGCAGTCTATTGTGAGCTTTAAAAAACCCAAATTAATGATAAAGTTTCCCTTAATATACCATAAAAAAATGAACTGAACATAGCAGGCCATTACTACTGTCCTCATCCAGCAAATATTTATTGACTATCTAATGCTAGAGGATGAAGGTTCAAAGGTTAATAAGACATAACTTTGCCTATAAAAGTCTTTCAGTCTGTTCCAGGAGATGTATGAGAAAATACATAATTACAAAACAGTTAGATAAATTCTAAATTCTATTCTAAGCCCAAAGTTATGAGAGAGTCTTTGTGGAAGAATGAACCTAGACTATGAAAGGGCTTCCCCAAAGAGATGATGACTACTAAGCTGAATCTACAGCTTTAGTTGTGCAAATGTTAATGACTTGATGTTATGTACCCAGAACTTTGCAACTCTTATTTAGCACAACTAAAGTTGTTATAATGAAAAATAACATCTTTTATTTTCTTGAGGCATAAAACTCTTCAATATTCTTATAATATTCAATATACTCATAATATTCTCCATCTAGTATTCACAGTAGGCCTGTGAGGTAGGTAATTTAAATACTAGTAGCTTAATTTTTCTGTCGAGGAAATCAAGCACCAGAAAAATTAAATATTATATCTCACATGATAAGATTGGAATCCATAGGAAAGCAAGTCATAATTTTGAAATTGTTTGGATCTGGTCAGTGATTGAGAGAACAGTAATGACCTGAAATTCAAAATCCCTTTTAATGATCCATAAAATGTTAAATTTTTAAAAATCTATAAGTCAAAGAAGAGTAAGTTAACTCAGCATAGAAAAAGTGTTTAACTTTTTTTAAAAAATCACTATTTAGGTAAGAAGATGTGCTGGATTAAATAACATTACCTCAAAAATTCATGTCCATCCAGAACCTGAGACTGTGACCTTATTTTGAAAAAAGGTTCTTTACAGGTTAAGCAGAATCTGTATTGGATTACAATGGGTCCTACATCCAAAACAGCTGGTGTTTTTGTAGAATGAGGAAGGACACAGAGACAGAGAGAGACACAGACAGGAGGACAACAGGTGACTATGGAGGAAGAAACTGGAGTTATTGCACAAGCCGAAGAATGTCAGGGATTTCCAGCAACTACCTGCAGCACATGGAGCAGATTCTTCCTCAGAGTCTCCTAAAGGAACCAACCCCGGTGACACCTTGATTTCAGACTTCTGGCCTCCAGACTGTAGGAAAATAATCTTTTGTTGTTGTTTTAAGCTACCCATTCTGTGGTATCTTGTTACATCAGCCCTAGGAAATTAATACAGAGGATAATTGCACTTAAATACAGCATTTGGCAATTAAGATTTTAATAAAGAATATTCTGGTATTGAGATAGCAGAAAAATGGTTTTCTTTTTTACAAATACACCCCTCCTTTTTTTTTTTACGTGAAAATGACTGGACTTTGAATTAATAGAGATGGCTTCAAGAACCAACTTTGCTACTTCTTAGATGTGGTCTTGGGCAAATTAAATTCTTTTCATGACTTGATGTCCTCATTGATAAACTGAGAGAGATGGAAACGCTATCTAAAAGTGGGGTTTTGTAATTCAACAATTCAAGATATTAGGCATCCATAAAATTCTGGATAGTAAGTTAATAGTGCTAATTTGCATGTCAGATGATATTAAACCAGTTTCTTCCAATTGAAAACTAAATTAAATTCATGGTTTTGGTTTCGAATTCATTTAACATAATTTCCTTAGAGACTTTCAATATTGTTGCTCACAAAAATCAGATTAGCTACACTGATCACAGTGCCAGTGCCAGAAGTAATGCAAATTCTGTTTAAGATTTCCTAGGCCAGTTTATAAATGTTCTAATAAAAGTGAGTATTAATAACACTGTTAAACAATATTTTGAAATTAGAATTATGTAACACTGTCAATGTGTTTTTTAAAATGAGCTCTTACTTTTTAAAGCAATTTTAGGTTTAAAGCACATGTAATGTTTTTAAAAACATTCACTGACCATAGACTTTATTGATTTTGATTGTGGATTGGATAAAAAATAAGGATAAGTAGCATATTAATTGTATTTTTAAGTGTATTGTATACCCTTAATATTCATGAGGGATGTGTCCTAAGACCTTCCTGATTCTGCAGTATACAAACATCACTGTAGAATTAAATTCCTTTGTTGGTATAGTCATATACTTACTTATAGTGTTTTAAATAAGATAATAAATTAATATCAATGAAGCTACATTGAGCTGCACACACTAAGGTAATCAGTTGACTAGACTTTTACTAATTTAGTTACCAATTACAAGCATCAGCTTCACAAGATTATAAGATGCACATTTTTGCTTTAGCAAAATGACACATTACTGTCATTATATCCTTCAGGGTCATTCACAAATAGATACAGCCCCAAGACTAAATCTATAAAGGCCACATTCTATTAAAATCCTGCTATCTGGAAACATTAACATTTTCATACATCATTGTACTACTTGGAAAATAAGTAATTGAAACTTGAGATCCTGGCCATTTTGAAAGCATTTTGAATCCAGTAGATGAAGGTCAGTTTTGAAAGAGCTAAAATATACTCTTTGGTTTTTATGGATTCAACATGTATTTGTAAAAACAGACTTTCCTAAAGACTTTTAAAGAAATTGAAGCTGTTTTTCTTTAGGAGCTAATAAATCTATTAATCTAAGAGAATGGCCATTAATTATGTTATTTAAAACATGTACTGTGTGAACATTTGTCACTTTGGTCTAAAGGAAAGAATATTGTAATTATATTTATATCTTTAGAAAATACCTGTGTTCATCTTATGAGGCTCTACCTCTGCAGCAGTTGATAAAATAACTTGTAGGGTCACTTTAAAACTAACTAGGAAAGCCTTATCCAGAAACATTAAGGTAGATGAAACACAATGCCCTTGATGCTTTCAGGTGAGTGTAATTTTTAGTTCCTCCTCTGAATATTTCTTTTTGGTCCTTCCTGTAGGAAGGATTGCACTGTTGTTTTTGGTGGTGCATTTTATTTAAACGGTATACATGAGTGGAAAGATGCCAAACACAAATCTCTTCTGATTTAATGACAAAACCTCTTTCCTTCAGAGAAGGCAATATTCTACTCTTCGAGGGTTATGGTGAAGCTCTTGGCTGGAGGGATCTAGAGCTGGGGCAAGTAATAGGCTGTGGTAGTGATTTCTGGCCAGATCCTAGGTCTCAGGTTAGAGTAGAAGAGAATTCTTTAACCAAGTCTGAGCAGGACAAGATCTTCTCAAAGACCTCCTGTCTCACTACAAGCATCTCCAGACCAAAGTGGCCCTGAAATCTCTAGTCTGTAGTATTCCTAGAATCCCACCCAAATTTGTACCCCCAAAGAGGAGTTTTATAATGGATTGGTAGATTTTTACCAAAGAGTCAGATTACAGTGCATTGCTGAATTTGGATAGCTTGTAACCTTTCCTACTTTTCTGAGTGGTCTTTCCTTCTTTTCCATTACCAGTAGATTTAAGATGCTTAAGATGAATAGAATAATAAATGAAATATCACCATGACACTTAGTTCTCCTTCTAGATTTTAAATATCCAACTATATTGTAAAGCTACTTAGTATAGAATCTATCTTACACTTCTACTTTGAGTTATTCAAAATGCCAAATTCCTGATTCAAAATAGAGCTCAGCATTTATTTGGATGATAATTCCCTCTTTCTCTTTAGTTTTTATTCTCAGTGGATTATTTTTTAATGCTTTTACAATCTAGGAGAGTTAAAATGCAGTTGGGAGTTCTGATAATTGGGAAGATTATTTTCGTAGCTTAATAATACTATTTCAAATTTGGTATAGTGGGTGTGATGGGTAATTCTCCATTACAAAACCCCCCAACAGTGGCAAACAATGTTCTTATACTGATTTTAAAGATAAATTTAACATTTTCCAGCCAGTGGTTATATTTTTATTATTCAGTACAGGTTTGTACCAGATATGGAGGAATATATTATAAAACAAGAAGAGACTTAGTGTTTGGGTTACTTTTCATGAAGACTATGTGACTGAATTTATGAATGAAAGAGGAAATTAGACCAGACAGAAGGATTTCTAGGTTTATTTGATGGCAAATGTTTTTACACTTGGCATCAGACACTGGAACTGAACCTTCTTTTGGCAACCAGTGTAATCATTTGCAAGCCAAGAAACATGTTTATATTATTTATTTCTTTATTTAGTTGTCTGTTTTTCTTTTGCTACTGACAAAGGAAGGTTGTACTAGACTTCATTTTTACTTTATCTCTAGCTGTTCATTTGGCAACTACCCTGGACCTGACCATAGCTTTCTAAGGCCTTTGTAAAAGTTTAGTTTTTCCTTTTATATTTTCTAAGGCAAAGTCAAGCATTTTCTTACTTTGAGAGTGATTGTCTATATTCAGGTAGCAATGAAACCCACTAACTCAAACTAATTTTCTGTGAAATTAATTCTGAGATCAGAAAATAAAAACTCACTACATTAGGCAATAAATGGAATATCTTCAAGGTGTTACCACTTAAAAAGCATTTTGGTGATGATACATGGCCCCCACAAAAAAATTCTGCCAGCTTGCAATACTCTCCAAATCAGACTGTACGAAAGCAGTAGTCACACATTGAAATCATTTTTAAAGCCAAGCCGACCATGATAATAAGAAGAGATGAAGTTTGATTTTGCTGAGAATTAAGAGGTTTCTATGCCCACACAGAATTGGTAGGTATCATGTGATAGTAATATAAGTAGCACAGAATATAAATTATATCATTTTGCTCATACCATGTATATTTAGGACAATAATAACAGCAACAAAAGTTGCTGGCTGGGAGTATGCAGTTCTGATATTTCTGTCCTTCACAAATATACCAATTCATTTTAATACACATGCTAAGATAAAATCTATTTATAGTCCTTACCCACTGTAGAGCTTCATTTTTGTTTTTTCAGCTCACAGTCTAGTGCCATAAAACGTCTAGCAATTTCTTGAATGCAATATATCTACATACAATCTTCTCACCTTTATTTTTATAATATATTCTCAAACAAGTCCAACTTTTCCACTACCCCACCTTTATCAAGAGAATATCTATTTTCCAAATCCTGGATAGGGGGTTTGGAGGAAGTAGAAGAAGGTGAGGTGGGGATAAATGGTGATGGAATGAGATTTGACTTGGGGTGGTAAACACACAATACAATACTTATATACAGATGATGTATTATAGAATTGTACACTTGTAACCTATATAATTTTATTAACCAAGGACACCCCAAAAATTCAATAACAATTTTTTTAAAATACCATTCATATTGTTTTATTCTTTTCCATTCCTGTTCAACAGAGAGACATGTATCTATTTAAGTGCTCCTGACTACAAAGCCTGTGCATCAAAAGAGCATGGCACCCAGTACAATGTTGATCACAATATAATCTGTACTAAATATTGCTTGAACTGAATAAGTTGTTTTGTGTGTTTTTTCCACCTATCAGATTTTATAAAGAAAAAAAAAGAAGAAAACCTCTGTGCCCTTTTACATTTTTTTATATTACAAAAGTTGGATGGTCATAGTGCATATTAAACTAAAATTCTATTTCAAATATTTTAATTTATTATTTTTATATTGAAGAAGACACATTTTTAAATCTTCTAATTTACACAGCTTTGAAATGCATGGTCACAGTGCTTCTGCCTCTCCTCCTCCTTGTTCTTTTAGTTTTTCACATAAGAGACAGAGGATCTTTGGCTCAACCATGCTTCCTGTGGTTCTGTCCCTGCTTAACTACACATTATATTCCAAGCCCCTCCCCCTGCCTTATTTCAATATTTTATTATAGATGGCATTGTAACTGTAACCAAGCAGCCCATATTCTGTATCTGTTTTTATTCAGGTTATTGTTCAAGTTCTGCACTAGATAACTTCTGAGAAGGTCACCTCTATATTTGGAGTGGTCTCCAGAGATCTGGGTTTAAGTTTTGGAAGCTAATGGGAAACCACAGTAAGTGGGTGATTAGCTTGATTGGCCCCAGGCAAAGTTGCAAAGTAGGTGACATTTTGTAACTTCCCTTCCTTTCTATTCATGATCAAGTACTAGGTAAAACAACAAATAATGACATGTGTATAATGACTACGTGTCAGATTACGTTACAAAACTATACATGTGTGTTCATCCTATATTTTTCCTCACGAGGCATAGTTATCTGTGAGAAACTTTTAAAAGTTAGGAAAAACGTTCTTTAGTAGAATTGTGTGACAAAGCATTTCAAGGGACAAGCAAATAATGGCCTCTCCTTAGGCTCCACTGCTGTCTTCCTTTCCCACGTTCTATGTTCTTGGCTCTCTTTCTGCAAGACTCCTTCAAAAAACTGCCCAAGGGGGTCATGGCATTGGTTACATTTGTTTGTAATCACCAATTCTCCTATCGATGGATCATTAAGATCCACCAATGTAGAGAACCCTCTGAATTCAGTTATGAAGGATGCACCAAACGAGTTCTTTACAATTAGAGGAATTCTGGGGCGTATATTACATTCGGGGTAGGTATTGTAAGTTACTTACTGTAATATCATCTCTGTTTAGATTTAGTTTTTAAAAATATCACTTAGTTTCTTCCAGACCCCGCTTGTTTTTCACCCTACCAGGCTAGCTTTTTCTTAGCCGGACCCCTTGCACCAATGACGCCTTCGGTTAGTCCATCTTTGCATCTACCTCTCAGCCCAACGCTAGAGCCATCTCCCCACTTCCTTAGTCTCTGAGAAAGCGGAGCTTGATATTTCTGCGTCTAAGGTCAATTGTTGTTTTCTTCTCAAAACCGCTCTCTCCTAAAGCTGTTTTTCAACTTTAGTCAGATGAGCCCGCTGTACCGAAGACCGAAATTCCAAGAGGACTTTAGATATTTAAGGAATGGGGAGAATTTCAGTGCTGCGGGAAAAGCATGTTGGATGGTGGAAATAGACAAAAAGCTAAAAAAAAAAAAAAAACAGTCTGGAGGTGAACTCTGAAGAACTTTGTAGCCAAACACTCAAACCCTAAGTTACAAATCAATCTAGACTCACAAAGCTACAGTGTTCACGTGATAGGCAGAAAGCTTGTTGCTGATACCGAGCAAGGGCACCAAGTCCACCTCCCTCGGCTGCGGCACGTCCTTCCGGGCCGGCCACAAACGGAGATCAGGCTGCCCGCGGATGGAATGTAGAACTGTGGAGAATCTGAGATAAAAAAGCGATGGGCTTTAAGGTCTATAGAAGCAGCCCTTTGAGAACTCGCCAACGGATCGTCTGAATCACCACCACTGTCGTATTTCCAGTGTCCTACCAAGGCAAGCACACATTTCTCCGGAGGCATTTAAAGCTGAAGTCATAGCAAATGCTCAGAGTTGGAATCTCATTGTGTCTTAGGGTATTTATGACCTAAGGAGGCTGGTCAGCCCCGCGTCGCCTGAAGTAGTAGTATGCCAGCTACAGCTTGCCCTGTGTGCCCCCATTGATTTCTGACATTAGGGTTCCCGTTGCACAGTATTGTAGTTCTCACTCATTTTCACCCGGGAGCATAAAATGAACCAACTTTGAAACAACCATCCAGGAGACTGAGGTTTTTGATTACTGAGTAGTAACGACATGTTTCTTAATAAACATGTGTATTATGATGATAACTATTTGTATAATCACTTTATGAGTATGGAACTGACAGAAATCAGAATGAACTGAAACAATTAATAAATTAATTAATAAATTATTTTAGGAAATTATTGAAGAAAAAGAAAAATAACGTTCACAAAATTTATTAGGTGTGGGTCAGAACTATGTTATTATGTTTACAAGAAATGGAATAGTTGAAACATGTAATTTTATCTTGAAGTAATTTTATCCACCATACCAGAGAAAGAAACCCCACAGCAGGTAGGAAAACTGTTTTTCTACAGTCTTAAAGGGAAGATTAATGATCTTCTGGATAATAATTTTCACACACTCTCTCCTGAAATATTGTTTCAGGAAAGAATGTTAAGGACCAGTGCCTTCTTCCCCCCAAACACACTTTATTGGTAAAGTGGAAATCTGATTTTAAGGGCCACTGAGACGATTGACAGCATTTTAAAAGGTTTTTCCAGACACAGAGAGACTTGGTCTGGTGCTCGTGCAACCGCAAGATGTTACTAGACAGGGAGCTGGTAGCAACTGTGGGGAAGCCGCTTCTGAGGAAAATATAGAATTTCAGATTTTTTTTCACTTGTTTCTTAATTTAATTAAATTTAAAAGTTGTTTCAATTACAGTTGACATTCTCGTGTTTTATATTAGTTTCAGGTGTTCAGCATAGCGGTTAACATTTACATAAATTCATGAAGCTATACGACGAATTTCAGAATTTAAAAAATGAAGCCGTTTTCCTTCACAAATTAGAAAAATAATAGAGATTCTGACTTTTCTTCTTAATTCTGACAGAAGGAAAGAAAATATTTAGACCAGCCTCAGTCCTGGCATTAGCAGAAGGCGCTAAAAATAAACATTGTAACGGCCAGCTGCCGGGACTCCGTGCTTTGAGGAAGACAGCCCAGAACACACCGGGATGGGGTGGGTGGGGGCGGAGGGGCGTGGTCTGGGCAGAGGAGGGGCTAAAGCGGGGCGTAGAGGGGGCGTGGTCGTCCGGGCTGACTATATAGTTGGGGCTGAGGCCGGACCTCGAAGGGAGTGTCAGGGGCGTGGAAAGGGTGGCACTGGGATGAGGAGGAGTTTCTTTGAGCCCGCTAAAAGACTGCTAGAACTTGGCGAAAACCAAGGACAGATACCTTCAGTTCTCTGTCATGGCACTCACGCGCCCCACACCCGGGGTTGCGGAGCTCGGGGAGCCGGCCACACCTTCCCCACCTCCTGAAGATCCAGATTCCCAGCCCCCGGGTACTAAGCGGCTCCGCCTCGAGGAGCCTGGCCCCGTCTCTGAGGTGGGGTGGCAACTGCCTTTGGTGCCTCGTTTGTCTGAGGTGGAAAAAGAGTGGGACCTGCCACCCAGGCCCTGCAAGGCGCTGCTTGTTGCAGCTGACGTGATTTTCGATAACTCCACAGACTTT
>PVKM010039327.1:0-13830 GCA_004027735.1 Carollia perspicillata | reverse complement strand
GTAGGGGGAATACATGGTAATAAAAAGAAATACAATAACAAAGCCAAAGGGGGATGGGTTGAGTGTGGGAGGTGGGGGTGGGTGGCACAGGGGAAAGTGATGTCAGGAAAATGGAGACAACCGTATTTGAACAATAATAAAAAAACAAAAATGTTTTAAAAAATACAATAAATAAATAAGTTTTAAAAAATATCCGTATTCTGAATGGGGCAAATTATTTTCCTAGAGCAGTCTGTCTACCCACAGAGTCATTTTTGTTAAAAGCCAGTTATAGCGCAGGCCAACTCCAATTTTTATTCTTCTTCCAGGATATATGCTTATGTCTAAAAGCAAGTCATACAGATGAACTGGTCAGCACCACTGGGAACAGAAGCAACTTTCTTTTGAAGCCAAGCTAGACTGCCTGGCAATATGTTCCAGTAAACTGTTCAGTTTGTACTAATCTGTTCTGTCATAAGGCAAGAGGTTTCCCGCTCATCTATTTGCGGATTTGGTGAATTATTCTCATATAAACAACAGACACACCATAGAGAGACACTGCTGAAGCTACCCCCTTATGAATACAACCTGCCTGCAACTACTGAGCATGCTCTGCCCAGACCGTATAAATCATGTATTAGACAATTAAAGAGGCAGGCATAAAAAGGGAAGACACGAGGGAGAATTTACAAAGCGATTTAGCCTGAAAAAGAGAAGGACTTGTCAAAGAGCATGATAGAGATGGAGGAATAGCTTGGGGATGAAACACGGGGGCAGCCACCACAGACATCAGACACGCCCTTGAGAACCCCTTTTATTCCCAACCACTTCTTCCAGTGCTTTCGCTTCTCTGTGTGGAAGCCCAGAGAGCCCTGGAGTTCATTCTAAAGCCAGTAAAATAAGCCGATTGCTACTAAGATGTCCCTTTTAAGTGGTTGAATTCTGACCACCCCATTGCTGAGACAGGCAAGCCTCACTTGTGCCTTCTCAAAGCATTTTAGTACAGGTCATAAAGCCAAGATCCACAGAATGAAAGATGACCCAGGGCAGGAACACTCTCATACTATATAGATTTGGGCTCATCCTTGGCTCCGCTTGGGTTTTCTGTTGTGTGATCATGAAAGAAGACAGAAAAATCTGATGCTAAAACTCTTTGCTGGAGCCCACATCTGGTCATTTGGGAATCAGTTCAAGTCCTACAGATACATACAAAAACAATACAAGATTCAGAGCCACAGCTCTCCAGGCCAAAGCCACTCTCTGCCTATTTTGAGATATGTGTGCTATCCAGGGAGCTACTCCAGGCATAAATAACCCACAAAGCCCATTGGTATTAAGGATGTTGTGATAGAAACACTAACAATTTGTGCTCCATCACCCTGTTTCAAAATTCCGAATGAAAGATGTTTAGAACTATAATCCTCCAGTAAAGTGCAGGGTAACTGGCTGAAAACCCTGAATTTCAATGTGACTAGATGGTATAACTGAACTTAGTTAACTGGGCAAATGTATTCAGGTCATAATATTAGAAGTACATCACTGCACTTAAAAGAAATATTCTCCCTGTCAGTGAGTCTCATCATAGGTGCATTTAACTCAAATTATATTGTATAAATTAGAGAGATTGTTATTTAAATGACACCATTCTGCTTTAAGAACATGCTCATATTAGAAATGAGATGGAAAATGTAAACCTACTATTCCCTCGGTTGAATAAAGATACAACAACTTCCATACCCCCTACACACACACACAGGGGCACCCCTCCACCCTACTACTCTATTCTGGTTTGTGGATGATTGTAGACCATTCATTTAGGGGTAATTTTGACCACTCAGAATTGTCACCTCATGGGCAGACTTTACATCTAAACTCATTGTATAGGGTCTGAGTGATTACAAACCTGGGTCAGCATAGCTTATTGCAAGGCATCTCAAACTTTCGTGAGGCTGCTAAGCACCTTGGAAATTTGTTCAAACTCAGGTTCTGCTCCAGGAGGTCTGGCACAGGGCCTGAGATTCTGCATTTCTAACAAACTCCCAGGCGATGTCAATGTTGCTGAACCAGAGACCATATTTTGAGGACAAAGGATTATTATATGGATTTAGATATACAGCATGCAATATTCATCACATTTATTAAGATTCACTACATGCCAAGCACTATGCTATTTGCTGATAATAAAAGATACTATTTCCTCGTTTTTCAATGCTTTCACAGTCAAGTTCGATATAAGTAAAAACACTGAATGAAATAGAAATCTGCCCTCCAAAATATGTGCCTTAAAATAGCCCTTAACTCTAGCATGTGTATATAGTGCCTTACCACTTACAAAGCATTTGTTTAAATTTTGTTCCATTTAATGCCTCAAACGCAGGATCTCGCCTTTCCCTCAACTGTAACATGTAACAGATGACTTTTTATGTTGGCATAGCGGCGTACATACTCCCAGTGATGAGAAGGATTTCCTCATTACTTCATTTCATGGATCATTGAATATTAAAAATGGATTAAAACAAACATATTCAGTGACATATTTATTGCATGCTCACATGTGTATGAGGAGTGTATAAAGCAAATTTTGCTTTTTTTCTTTTATAACCTATGCAGATTAGTGGAAAGCCCAGGAGGATACATTTCTTTTTCTAGTATGAGCTCCTCTGCTGACTAGCTGTGTAACCACATGCAAGTTAGTTAACCTCGAAGGACCTCAATTTCCTCATCTTTAAGGAAGGAGCTGGACCAGGTGACCTCTGAGGTCCTTTCCAGCTCTACAATCCTGTGTGTCTATGACCTGCCCACACTGAATTTGCTATAATCTGTGTTTTAGATCCCAAAGACAGATCTTTTCAACAGCATCAGCACAACCACACCTCGAGCCTTAGCTGTGCTGGGTCACACAGTGAAGCTTTGAAATTCCCAAATACTGTAAACTCAGGCCTGCCAGAGCAGCTGGAGCTGCTACAATTCAAGTAGTCAGCTATTGACTTGTGGCAATCTATATCTGCATTAAAATGGGGAGTTTTGGATTAATGTGGAGCTGAAAGCCCGACTGAGGCTCTTTGCTGCCAGCCTGTCTCTGTAATTGCAGCATGGATTTCACCAACCACAAAGGGCAAAATGAATGTGATCATCCCCAGTAGTCAATAGCGCATCGATTTTTTCTTTTGACTCTATGATTCACACAAATATTGAAGCTCATTTTTTAAGCAAGGAGACTTATTAATCTACATTCTTTTAAATGAGTGGCCCCTTCAATGAGGTGATTTCTGAAGGTTACTTAATATGCAAGACAGGAGTAGATTAGTCACATTAAATATTTTAAATTCTTTTTCACATACACAAGCACACACATACTCATGTCCTCACTTTTATTTAAAATTGGCATTCCATGTAGACAGTAGAACTTTGTGCTCATTATCATGCCATTATGTGTCTGACTGTATAGGAATGATTAGGATGGAAATGTTGGCAAAGCTCATTCTGGTCCAGTGGTGGTTATTTTCTTGGTTAGGTGTTGTTTTTCACTCACCCCTAAGGTTATAAACAGAATGTGTACAACAACACCTGTGGTTCCTAAAATAGAACAATGATGCGGGGCCATTTCTTCCCTAAATGGAGGCTATTTATCTGCAGTAACAAACACACATTCAGGCAGAGAAACAAAGGCAGCAGCTCCTGCATAGTTCCACTGTGATTGCTTCAAACCATACCAGTTCTTTTAACTTCTTGTGATGCTTCTTCCATTTTATGCTGCTTCTGGTTGTTATATCCTCTGATATTTCTTTAATCTATTGCCTCCTTAATTTTCCTGAAAATTGAGATTCTGAATGGTTTGAAACCTCATGTGTCAGATTTTTGTGTGGTTTGTTGTAAAATGTAGTGGCCTTCTCTTCCAATAGTTCATGCTTTTGAAAATGATCAATAATGATTAAAATATGGTCATCAAATCCCATCAGCTTTTTTCTTCAGGTAAATTTTCCAAATTTCATTCCTACTGTCAACCCCAATTTTAGATGGGTTGTTTAAGTTGCAAGGAACAAATATACTTTGGTTCACTTCAGACAAAGAGGATTTGAGGGATAATGTAGGAATAAAGATGATGAGAGTCTTGACCATAAAAATTTGGCCACATAGCATGGATTGAAGTGATAGAACTTGCTTGGGGAACTTGAAGTTCATTAAGAATTCAGTATGACACTGGTGACCAAGGTACCCTGCCATCAGGAGCTGATGATCACAGCCCTACTATTCTACCACAGAGTGATTTTGCTTTGTTCTATGTCCTCTCAACTTTCACTCTGGTTTCTGATTACTTAACTCTTTCTCTATTTCTCAAGTTCAAATACCTCAAGTCACAAAATCTAATTATTCAACCACCCCACATGGCTTTTGTGACCGAGTATTCCATTGGCCACTAATCAAGTGTATAGATGGGCTATTATTAGATTACACAGCCATTCTTTTTTTTACCACTTTATTGAGATATGACTGGCACATAAAAATTTTATATATGTAATGTATGCAACTTGATGGAGATAAGAATATATCTGATAAAACCATCACTACTATCTATGACATAAACATATTCGTCACCTCTAAAAGTATCCTCTCACCCTCTTTATTATTATTATTTGTGTGTATGTGATAAGAACATTTAACATAAGATCTACTCTGATCACATGTTTGATAATGCAATACATTATTATTAGCTATAGGTGCTGAACTGTATAGTAGCTCTCTAGGACTTTTTCATCTTTCATTACTGAAACTATGTAGCCTTGACTAACATTGCCCCATTTCCTCTCCCCCACTTCCTAGAAATCACCATTTTCTCTCTCTGCTTCTCTCAGTTTTACTACTTTAGATTCCTCTTATTAGCAGTATTATGTAGTTTTTGTACTTCTGTGTCTGACCTATTTCATTTAGCATAACATCCTCCAGATTTATCAATGTTGTCACAAATGTTACATATACTTTCTTGATCTAACAAATAATAGTCAGTGTCAACATGATGATTTACATGGAAGAGGGTTGTAGCAGGAGCCCTTTAAAGGAGATATATAGGCAAGGCAGCACATTGAAGCTTGTCTTACCCATCATGCCCATGGTCTCTTGCTGAATTCAAACCCAGATCATCACACACCTAGGCCTTTACAATAATTTTCTTACTAGGAGCCCAGTGCCTAAAGTCTATCCCATTTAATCTGTTTTCAGTGGTGGTGATGACCTTGGGAAAGTACCTAACCTCTCTGAGCCTTAGTATCATTATCTATCTCATTTATTTAATGGGCATGATAGTTAAGAGAACTTCAAGAGAGAATGCATGTGAAGTAATCAGCCATTTTTATTATTATCCTATGTATACCTTATCCTAGCTCTAATAATTACATTTGTTTATAAAAATGTCTCTCCCACAAGAATGTGGACTGCTTTTGGTCATAGATCAAGTCTTATTCACCTGTTCAACCCCTAGTCCCTGGTCCAGAGCCTAGTACATTTATCAACTCAAGAAGTGCTGAATGAATGAAGGTATTAGTCAAGCCCCAGAGAAGCCTAAGATGAAAAGATTAAACCCACGCTTCCTTTTCAAGTAAACTTTTCTTAATCTTCTTTATAACAAATAAATTTTACCTCTCCATGTAAGATAGTCTAGAACTGAGAAGACTGGTTGTACATCCCTCAGTGCTAAGGAAATATAATGAGACCCTTTATAAAGAGAACACTCAGCTATAGGAAATGTTTCGTGTCTCTTACATCACAGAATGCCAAGCCTTAAGGGGACCTCAGAAATGATATCTTCCAACACTTTATTTTATTTTACTTATTATTTTTTAGGAGTTTGACATTTTATTGTGTCTTTTGTTAAATTTATTGGGATGACATTGATTAATAACATTGTATAAGTTTTAAGGGTATAATTCTATAATATATGATCTGTTTACTGCACTGCGTACTCACCACACAAAGTCTAGTTTTCCTTCATTATAATATATTTGACCTCCTTTACCCCCTCCATCCTCCCCCACACCTCTTTCCCTCTGGTAACCACCCTCTGTTGTCTGTGGCCATGAGTTTATTTGGGTTTTTTTTTTTGTTGGTCCATCTGTTGCTTTCTGTTTTATATCCCACATATTAGTGCAATCATGTGTTTCTTATTCTTTTCCATCTAACTTATTTCACTTAGCATGATATTCTCAAGATCCATCCATGTTATCACAAATATAGTATTGCATCCTTTCTTATGGCTAAGTAGTACTCCATTGTATATACGAGGTCTATCTAGAACCTATCTAGTCACGTAATACAAAAAATGAAGACATTTATTAAAGAAGATACAAGATACAAGAAATATTGTATATAGGACAATGACAACTCAGTCCCCTTCAAAGTAGGCATTTTGGCACCCCACACAGTTCTCCCAATCACCATTAGTTGCCCTCTCATATTTTCCTGAATCTCATTGACAGTCTAAAATCTCTTCTCTTTCAAAGGTGATTTTACTTTTGGGGAAAAGCCAGAAGTCACATGGCACCAAATCTTGGCTATAGGGAGAGTGAGTCACCTAGGTGATTTGATGTTTCACCAAAAAATTCTGCATAAGACATGATGCATGAGTGGGCTTGTTATGATGAAGCTGCCAATCACCAGTTGCCCATAGCTATAGCCTTCTAAATCATCTGAATAGTTTCCACTGAGGAATACTCAATCTTAATGCAAAATCTGATACAAACTCATTGCTCTACTTGCTCAATTATTTTGAATGTGACAGCAATGCAGTATACATGTTCACTCAATGGCATCTACCACCCCCACTGACTAGTACAGTGAAGTCATCATTGTTCACACACTGACATTCCAGTCCACTCTTCTTGCCTGCCAGTTACACTGATGCCACACAAACCATTCTCATTATATTAACAATGGTTGGACTTTTTCCTGACAGACCTCATATGTACCACATCTCTATCCAATCATCCATTGGAGGACACTTAGGTTGTTTTCATGTCTCGCTTATCATTCAACCCTTTACTTTAAAAATGAAGACCCTGAGGCCCAAACGGGTGACATGTTCACATGATGTTACTCTGTAGAGTCATACAAAGAACATGCTTGAAAACAAAGTCATGTGTATGGACCTCCAAAGACATACTTTACCAATGACTGGGGTCTTTCCCTGCCTCCAAGATGGCATGTATCTAACACAGAGTGACCACTCACTCAGCAAATTTTAAAAGGGCCTGAAGGACAGTCTCTGGGGAAACATAATTCCACTCATACCCAGTGAAATAACAATACCACATTTTCCTTCTCAGAAAAAAAGTGAGTCTGGAGTCAAGACAGGTTTCCTCCTTCTATCACTGTCCTAAAAGTAAGACCACCCAAGTTGGAGTAGTGGCTTACTTGCCTTCTCTGGAATGTAGTTTCTACATCTGTAAAATGAAAAGGTTGGGCTTGGTCACTGGTGTTGAAACTAGACTCCCCAGAGCCCTTGGGTTCCACAAGAATGCCAGAGGGTCTGTCTACCCCAGGAAAGAAGAAGAAGGCCTAGTTAGGACCCTAGTCTTTTCTAGCTATTTTTAGCATCTTGGTCATTTTTTAAATTTGGACATTTAAAAATTTCTAACTCATTTAAAATCAAATATGTGTCTACTGGTATGGAGATGTTTTAATTATGCAACTCTTGCCCAAGGCTTTAATTTCATCTCTCAGCAGAAATAGGACAAAGGAATGGTTTCAATGTTTCCAACTACTAGATCATATGTTGATAATTTTACAGCACCTAAAAAAAAAAATTTAAACCTGCAACACAAAGTTCACAAAACTGACCCACAACCCATGAAAATTTCTGAATATGGATTATAATGCTTAAAAGTATATACAATACTGCAATATTATCTATATAGTACATAAGAATTTGTCAATATGTAAAACTCCAATGAACTAAAATTTTCTCTTTTTTTGTCCACATGGTAAATTTTAACCAATTTGTTACTTTGTTCAATGTGATTCAACAATTATTTTTTACCAAATTGTCTGTTTCTGGAGAGACACATTTTTATTTATAGTCCCAGAGAAAAACTTACATGGAATTAGTGGGAGTTTATCCAGGATTCAAGGCTTTCTTCTCCCTTACAATTCTCACCTGCTCACTAGGAAGCTATCAAGATAATCAGATTTTGCTGGCATGCCACTGTAGTTCATTCATTTATTCATTCAAGGACTTGAATGGAACCACTTTCTAGGTACAGAGTTGAAGAAGGCAAGGTTCTTGCTCTATAAGCAGACAGACACACTAAAATATCCTGGAATTAATGCTAATAGAAACATGGTATAAGGGCTAAGAGTAAAGGAAGCAGTATGACGTAAAAAGAGGGTCAAAAAAAATTCAGAGGCAACACCTGTCCAAGACTTGGAGGTTGCACAGGGATTTACAAATACGGGTAATGTCCCGGTGGGATCAGATGAGGAGGGAAGTTATGTCTGCAGAAGGAAAAAAGGGGACCTAGAAGATATTCAAGGCAAACAAATAACTTGTTCAGAGACATGAAAGGGTAGTGTTCCCAGGGAACCTCAAATAATTCAGAATGGCAGGTTCCAGGTAATAAGGTGGAAACGTGTTCAACAGTCAGGAAAATGCAGAGTAAGTGGAGAGAGGGAAGAAAGTATATAGAATCCTCTGGAGAATTATATTCTACAGAGGGAGTAGGAACACTAGAAAAATTCTTTAAAGATCGATGTTTCTATGTAGCAAAACAAAAGATGTCACTGTAAAGTGTGCAAGAATAAAACCCCAAACACAAGTAGGTCACTCTGGATTCTGAGTTGTGAATGACAGAGAGAAGAGCTGGGAATGAAGGAAAGGTCAGGGAAATGTCAAGTCAGTGAAAAGAGATCATGAACTCCTTCCAGAAGAAGACAGAACTCAGAGTAGGTAACAAAATAACTCAAACGCTAAAATAAACTGACTATATTCAGGGTGCATTGCCAGCTGCTATCTTAGACCTAATCAAATGCTTCTCAACCTGCCCCAGGAAACATCGCAATCCCAGAAAGCACAAGGCAGCCAAAAGCTGAAGATGGCTGGCTAAGCGGGGGTGAGGGTTCGATGGGAAACTATGAAGTCTTTCTTTAGAATCCCAGAAAAGAAAAAATAATCAAAGATTTTTTTTAAAAAAGAGTCCATCCTATTTCCTATTGAATTCTTTACTTAGACAGGAAAGGATAAAGAAAATTTAATTGCAGGAAATAAGAGTGACATAAGAAAGCCAAAATATGATCCAAAAGGGAAACCTTTCGTGTTATTTTGTCAAAGGAAGTGGTCACCTGCAGCTGTAAATTCAGAAGCTGCACAAAGATCCCCTTCCCTGGCCACCCTGTGGAGCCCTCAGTCCCATATTACATGCCCACATTACCATCCCCGAAAGAAAAACACTGCTGATACCTGAAGTTTCTATCATTATCATTCCATTCTGTTTGCCTGAATTTAACAACTTTTTCACCACATAATATAAGCATCCAAGGGGTAGGGGAGTTGGAGAAAGGTAGTCAAATGGTAAAAACTTCTAATTACAAGATAAATAAGTACTAGAGATGTATGTACAACGTGATGACTACAGTTAACACTGCTAATATAATATCTAGGAAGTTTAAATAGGAGATCCTGAGTTCGCAACACAAGGAGAATGTTTTTCTTTTCCTTTATCTGTATAAGATGATGGGCGTTAACCTGACCTATTGTGGTAATCATTTCACAATATATGTGAATCAAACTATCATGCTGTACACAGTAAATTTATACAGTGATGTATATCAATTATTTCTCAATAAAGCTGGACCAGGAATACTTTTAATGCGAACTTCCTGAAAGAGGGAGGGGCATATACAGAATTTTATCTGTGCTTTTACATTAACAGAAATCACCTCTCTGCTTGTTTCTTAGGATAAGCAGAGAAAGATAGAAAGGAGGTTATAAGATCACATTCCTCACAGGACAGAAATGTTCCCCCTCCATATGTGGGATGCACACTTCTATTCCAGGGAAGAGCAGCTCCTCCAGAGATGGCTGATAACAAAAGGTGCAGTGCAGCACTGTCATGGTTCTGCTTCAAGGTGCTCTTGGTCCTGTGTCTACGGCGAGGATGACCAAGTGTCCTGATCTAAGCCAAACCTCTAGGTTGTGAACTCCAGCATATGCAAGACATTGGGCCAGTCAATTCTAGCGAGATCAAAAAGGCAGAGCCTATGCTCTTCAAGAGCTTAGAATGTAGTTATGAAGACATGAATGTCTTAAGGGATGTCCACCAGCCACATAGTTAGTGTTAAGTGAGAGATGGAGAAGTGGGCTTCGGGATCAGGGTAGAGAGTGGTCATTTCCATCTAGAATAATGTCCCATTCCTCAAAGCTACTCCAGCCTTAACTTTAGGATTTGTGGCCTTGGTTCAAACCCAGGGACTAAGTTGCCTTAGAAAACAACTGAAAATGTAGCTGAGGAATCCAGATGTCTGTTGTCCAGGTCAGAAGAAAAGGAAATAGAGAAATAGAGAAGTAGAAAGAAAGGAAGGAAGGAAGAATGGAAGGAAAGAAGGAAGAAGGAAGAAGGAAGGAAGGGAGGGAGGGAAGGAAAAGGAAAGAAAGAAGAAAAAAGAAGAGGAAAGAAAGAAAGAAAAAGAGAGAGAGAAAGAAAGAAAGAAAGAAAGAAAGAAAGAAAGAAAGAAAGAAAGAAAGAAAGAAAGAAAGAAAGAAAGAAAGAAAGAAAGAAAGAGAAGACAGAAGGGTAGGAAGAAACAAGCCATAGAAGGCAACAATGGCAAGTATTTCTTATCTTCTCTGAAGCAATAATTCTCAAGTGTTCTTCCATCTTCTACCATGAAAATTGTGGAATCACTAGTATAATTTGTGAGCTTTTCAATGAAAGGCTATTGCGGAAGTTTATATCAATTTTGGACATTTATAAGGGTTCCCTTTTACTTGAACTTGCTCTTTTGTTTTGAAGAGCAAAATGAAAAGTTGTTCATCTTTTGCTGCCGTGAGTCCAGAAAGTATTTTGTATATAGGATAAGCATTAAATTGAATCTGGTATCACAGCTAAATATAGATAACAATGAATTAACAATAAAAAGAAGAAATTACAAGTTTGATTGAACAATATTATTTTGTATCACTAAATGAACAGCCTACTACTTAAGCTACATTAGTTGGCAGATTAAGAATTTTAGAAATTCTAATTCACATTAATTTACATTTTTCAGGTTTTATCTGATGATAGTTCTAAACACTATTTATAAGCTGCTCAGTAGTTATTGCTTATTGCTGATATAATGTAATTTCTATATGCAATTTTCAAATAATGTACCATGCCCCATTATACTATACTGAGGTTTTCTAAGTGCCTTCCTTATCCACCATGTTGCTGTTATGAGGGTAGGACAGGGGGTGAGGGGCCCACCAACACAGACTTCCCAAGTGTGAATCCCCCATCATTGCCTCAAGCCAAGCAGCTTGGGTATAGATTTCTGGGTATGGATCCCCAGAAACTGAAACCCATCTCTTATCCACTAAAGTTGAAGCCCCGCAAATGCTGGACCAGTGGATTTTCATGAACTGGAACCTCCTTCTAAAGCAGATTGCAAAGCATTTCTCAGGCCCCTTGCTCTCCCCAAGCTCTGAGTCCTGACTCTCACTGTAAGATCCTTTGAATTGGGGCATTAGGCTTTCTCAGAAAAACCCTGCTGCTACACACACGCACATCACATCCACACATCCACATACTGTGTCTGTACGTATAACTCATCTGGGAGCAACTACTGATTTGTAGGTCACAGCACCCTAAGTCCTTGGCCTAAGGTCTTAATGGCCTAGTAATTGTGTACTCAGGAGCCAGCAAAATTTGCAGATTTCTCCCCTTCTCAGCTTAGCTTTGGAAGTGTAACAACCACTGAGTTCAAAGGACACCCTGGCCTCAGAGGAATTAAGGGGTGCGCCGTTAGGAAGCTGATGACCTTGGCAGCTGTCAGAGCTGAAAATTGGCTGCCTTCTGCCTCTTGGCCAACCTCCTTCATGTCTGTGAAAGAAACTGGTCATGCTTGAATCACTCCTCTTTTGTCTTCATGGATTTTAATCTTTCCTCCAAGCCTAAGGGTGTTTATCAGGATATCAGAGAAAGGGAAGGAAAAAATGATCTGTATGCCCTTGCCCCACTCCCATAGTCTACTATCAAACAAGTCAGCAAAGGCTGAAGGCTGGAAACAGGTATTTTCTATGTGGAGAGTCTATCACCCCCAAAACATGGACTGACTGGTAGAATGTTGTTGCTCCTGATAACGAAGAATATCCCTAATCCAAAATTGAGAGCAGGTACAGCCCATTTTAAAGAGAATGCTTTGCTTCACTGGATAATTCAGAGCATCCTCTCTTTTCTTACCCCCTCTTTTTGCAACTCCAGGACCCTGGCTCTCCCATGTCAACTCCAAGTGTTCCCTTCACCTGAAGGGCCCAGGCCACTGTTAAGCATTTTCTTACAACATCCACTCTCCTTTCAGTTCCTGAAGTCTGTCCTTCTCACCTCTTAAGCAGACTCAGAAAACTCACCTCTACCAAAAACCTTCCCTGGCGGATTAGAAAAAAGACTGGGCTCTCACAAGCCCAGTAGAGGAGAAGACCAGGGCTCGAAGGCAAGTCCAGAAGGTGTCTCTGCCATTTAACTATCTAAAGCCATCTCCACAGTCTCTCTGATGCCAGCACCCACAAAATGAGAAGTGGAACCGTAAAGATCTCTCCAACCTTAAAGCCTCATGCTCAATGGCCAATTCTAAATACAGATTTCCCATGGACTCTTCTACCAATTAGAAAAATCTCTACCAAGTCCTCGCACCTAAAATATATATATATATTAGCATTTTCAAAGGCCACAAAAATAAATATTGAAGTGAGGCAAAGGATATATATATATTATATATAATATATATATAATATATATATAATATATATAATATATAATATATATAATATATATATAATATATAATATAATATATATAATATATATAATATATATAATATATATATAATATATAATATATATTATATATATTATATATAAAAGGATATATTATATATAAAGGATATATATATTATATATATAATATCCTATATATAAAGGATATTATATATAATATATATAATATATATAAAAGGATATATTATATATATATAAAGGATATATATATATATCCTTTGCCTCACTTCAATATTTATTTTTGTGGCCTTTGAAAATGCTCTTGTTAGAGTTCTGACCAAGATGGAGGTGTAGGTGGAAACCCTTCACTTCCTCGAATAACCAAAAGGAGGATAACAACCCATCTAAAATCAATGAAGAACCAAAATTGCCAGAAAATCAAACTGCATGGAACGCTGACAACCAAGGAATTAAATAAAAAATCAACCAGAACAACCAGACCAGTAAGGCGGACTGCGCTGGCCAACTCAGAAAAACTGCGGTGAGGAGACTGAGGGGCATTGGTGGAGCTGTGTGGGAGGAGCTGACTTAAGGGGAAAACTGAGACTCAGAGCTGACTGTGGCTGGGGTTACCAAGTGAAAGATGCTTCCAGTCTGACATGACAGTCTGTTGGAAAGTGTGCTAGAGAGGAGTAGGAGAAGTTCACTGTTCCCTCTCTGTCCCCTCCCCCACAGGCAGTGCCACAGGGCAGCAAGAAGGGTCGCCCTGCCCTGGTGGATACCTAAGGCCCCGCCCCCTTAAAACTTAGCAGCTGCACCAAAACAAAGAAATATGACCCAAATGAAAGAACAGAACAAAACCTCAGAACTAAGCAATGAGGACACTGCCAACC
>PVKM010039326.1:0-13800 GCA_004027735.1 Carollia perspicillata | reverse complement strand
GAGAAATCAGCTGACAGTCTGATGGGAACTCCTTTGTAGGTAACTGTCTTCTTTTCTCTTGCTGCTTCTAGAATTCTCTCCTTATTTTTAGTCTTGGGTAATGTAATTATGATGTGTCTTGGTGTATTTCTCCTTGGGTCTAACCTTTACAGGACTCTCTGAGCTTCCTGGACCTCCTGGAAGTCTATTTCCTTTGCCAGATTAGGGAAGTTCTCCTTTATTATTCGTTCACATAAGTTTTCCACTTGTTGCTCTTCCTCTTCTCCTTCAGGTACCCCTATAATTCAGATGTTGGAATGTTTAAAGATGTCCTGGAGGTTCCTAAGCCTCTCTTCAATTTTTTGAATTCTTGTTTCTTCATTCTTTTCTGTTTGGTTGTTTCTTTCTTCCTTCTGGTCCACTCCATTGATCTGAGTCCCAGTTTTCTTCCCATCACTGTTGGTTCCCTGTGCATTTTCCTTCATTTCACTTAGTGTAGCCTTCACTTTTTCATCTAGTTTGTGACCAAATTCAACCAATCCTGTGAGCATCCTGCTCACCAGTGCTTTGAAGTGTGCATCTGATAGGTTGGCTAACTCTTCATTGCTTAGTTGTGTTTGTTTTGGAGCTTTGATCTGCTCTTACATTTGGGCCATTTTTTTTTATCTTGACGTGCTTGTTAGATATGAGGGGTGGAGCCTTAGGTGTTCACCAGGGCAGGGCAGCCCAGTCTCTGGATTGTGATGCTGTCTGTGGGGGTGGGATCAGAGAGGGAACAATGGTGCTTGCTCTGCTCTCTGTCGGATT
Source organism: Carollia perspicillata (assembly GCA_004027735.1). NCBI lineage: Eukaryota > Metazoa > Chordata > Mammalia > Chiroptera > Phyllostomidae > Carollia > Carollia perspicillata. Next base: position 13,014 of record PVKM010039326.1, on the reverse strand, counting down.
TCATTCCCTTCCACTGCTTCCCCCAAGCACACTGGGCCTTTCTGGTGCTGATTCCCATGTGGGTGGGCTTGTGTATGTTCTAGGACGCTGTGGATCTCTCCAGAGAACTCTCCTGTGAAGCTGGGAGTCTCTCCTGCCACCTCAACCCCCACAGGCATTTTCCATAGGTGTTTTGAGGCTTTATTTCCTGGTGCTGGGGCCCTGGGTTGCATGGTCTGTCTCACTCCCCAGTTTCACCTTGTTTATCTGTGCACAAATTTGGGACCACCCAGTCAGCCAGCTGCCTTGCATGTTGCACCCCTCCACAATCCGCCCCATTTCTGGGTCTGCCCAGTGCTGTCTTGCCCACCCAGGGTCCTCCAGCCACTGCTTTTTTTGCCATGACCCCTCTCTGGCTTCCAACTCTGCCCCTCTTACTGGTTTGGATGAATGTGTCTATTTTAACTCCTTGGTTGTCAGACTTCTGAAAAGTTCAATTTTCTGTCAGTACTGTTTTTTTTTATTTCTAATTTTTTGTTGTCCTTATTTTGGTTGTGCAAGGAGGCACAGTATGTCTACCTATGCCTCCATTTTCGTCAGAAGTTCAAACAGGTTTTTGTGGGAAGCTGACCCACAGAGTACTCCCAGCCACCAAGGATGAGAATGAGTCATCCCAGACACAATCTGTTGTTCTGGCGGGAAAGGGGATGGAGATTCCCTCTAGTGGAGAATGCACCGAGCCCGTCTCCAAAATAGCTTTTATTGGGATCAGTATCCACAGGGGTAAATGGTACGCAAGCAAAGCTCATCAATCAATGTCTACAGTCCATAGTTACAGAAAACAGGTATTATCTATAGGTAACAATTGAGGAAACACAGAGATCTGCCTCAGGTCAGGGTCTGTTAGATATGCTAATGCCAGAGGGTCATTAAGGCATGGTTCATGAGATTAGGAGTTCACTCCCTTATACTTTGAATTTAAACATCTGGTTTATACCAACAGGACTATACAAAGCAAAGCAAGCTTCAAAGGTTAGAATGTATTCTTCAGGCTTGATTTCCCAAGGGAACCTTCAGTGCTAGTATTGGGTCATGCCTGCCTCTAGCATTCCCGGCATTTGGGTTGAGACTTACAGGCAAAGCCTTGCTTGCTTGAGGCTACAGTTTCACACAAAGTGGTCCCCAACAGGTCTTCAATTTCCTTCTTTCTTTGTTCTCCTTCTGGCACTCTATGATGCAAATGTTGGTATTCTAGAAGTTTTCCCAGAGGCTCCTTATGCTACCTTAATATTTTTGGATTCTTTTTTCTTTTTGTTGTTCCGATTGTTTTTTGCTCTCTTATATTTCAAATTGCTAATTTCATTCTTAGCTTCATCTATACTACTGTTGATCCCCTGTAAATTATTCTTCGTTTCAGTTAATGTAGCCATCATTTCTGACTGACACTTTTTTATGGTTTCTACATTCTTTATCACACTGTTGAAGTTCTCACTATGTTTCTTGAGCATTCTTATATAACCATTGTTTTGAATGCTATTTCTGGTAGCTTGCTTGCCTCCATTTCATTTGGTTATTTTTCTGAAGATTTCTCCTGTTCTTTTATTTGGTACCTGCTTCTTTCTTCTCAGTTTGTTTGCTTCTGGGTTTGTTTGGTTTTTTTTTTCTATGTATTAGGTAGAGCTGTTACATCTCCCAGACTTGGTAGAGTGGCCTTGTATAGTAGGTATCCTATAAGGCCCAGTGGCTCAGCCTCCCCAGACACCTGCGTTGGACACTCCAGCTGTACTCCTGTGTGGGCTGTGTGCGCTGTCCTGTTGTAGTTGAACCTTGATTGCTGTTGGTGTCACTGGGAGGGAATAACCCCTCCAGGCCAATCAGCTGTGAGAACTGAGAACTGGCTGCAACTACAGCAGAGTTGCTGCTGTTTGGGAGTCAACCCTACAGAGTTGGACTAGCTTCAGTGGGGTTATGGTGCTCACTGAGTCCACCACTTGAGTGGGTTGCTCGTGGAGGTGCTAGGGTTGTTATTTGGCATGGTCTGAAGCTGTCTGTCCACTGAGTGCACTGGCTCTGTGACCTCGCAGGAGTTGCAAGGTTGGCCACTGATGTGCCTTGCCTGGGGCTACCTGGTAGAAGCCACAGAACAATCTGCAAATGGTTGCTATTTGTGCTGGGTTTGAAAGTGTCCAAGAGAGGCCAAACTGTGAATCAAGGTCAGAGGTACGAGGTATGCAGAGGCCAGATGTTGCTTGTTTGAGAGATTTTAAGGAAGTCCAAAGCATGAGGCAAGAGAGGCCATTTATATGGACAAGCCACTGGAAACAGTTTAGGTGGGCTGGCAAGTTGGGTGGGGCAAGGTCTCAGGGAGTCACCAGGGTGGGGCTAACAGTGTTAACTAGGTTGATGGAGACTTAGATATGGTGCCCACCTACTGGCTCTGTGGGGAGCACAGGAGTTCTCAGAAAAGTAATAATGACTCTGCCAGCACTTTTGTCTGGCAGCAAGCTGTTTCCCCAGTTCTCTCCCTGATGCCAGACAATTCAGTACTTCCTCATAATACCCTGGTTCCTTTCAAGCTGCTGCCCCAGCACTGGAGCTCAGAGGAAGTGAAGCAAGGGAGCCCATTTTTAGGCCCTTTAAGAACAACTGCCTGGGACTCCAGAAGTCCCCCATCTCACTCAGCTACAGTCTCTGCTGGTTTTTACATCCAGAGGTTATGGGGACTTATCTTCCTGGCTCTAGAACTCTGGGCTGGGAAGTCTAATGTGGGGTGGGGAGGGAGCCCTCTCTTCTCAAGAGGGAGCTCAGCCAAGATATCCCTTCCAATTTTAAACTGCCACACGTGGGTGTGGGACCAGCCTGCTCTGCATCTCCACCCTTCCTACCACATTCGAGTGACTTCTTTAAATACCTAGTTGCCTAGTTGTAGGACTTCCATTTAGCTATATTCTTGGTTTCTTAAGGTAGAAGCTAAGCTCATTAACTTAATAATTTTTTCTTTTGTAATAAGTATTTTGTTCCATATTTTTCCTTCTCAGCAAATAATAATGCTGTTTGTATTTTATTCAGGTTTCAATACTTTCCTTTCGAGTTTTTCTTTTTCTTTCCACTTTTTTCTTTGATCCATGAGTTATTTAGAAGAGTGTTATTTAGTTTCCAAATAGTTGTAGATTTAAAATTTTATTTTTAATTCAATTTTATTGGATTCAAAGAACTTACTTCATATGACCTGAAAAAGATCATATGAAAGTTTTTTTATTTTATTTATTTTTAAAGAGAGGAAGAAACAGAGGGAGAGAAACATCATTATGTGAGACATGACCTACAACCCAGGCATGCACCCTGACCAAAAATCAAACCACGACCTTTCAGTTCACAGGTCAATGTTCAATCCACTGAGCCACACCAGCCAGGGCCCTTGAAAATTTTTAAAAATGTGTTTCATGGTTCATAATATGGTTTCTACTGGGAAATGCTTTGTCTGTACTTGAATGCAATTTGTTATCTGTGTTGAGTACTCTATAAATAATGTTGGTGTAAGAAATGTTCGAGCCTTTAGAGAAGTTTTGTAAGAGTTTATTTGAGCCAAAGCTTATGATAGTTGTTTGAGAGAATAACAGTTTTTCAGTTTCCTCTACGCATTTGAAATTAAGGAGGGAATATAAGAAAGATTCCATGAAGGTGGGAAAAAACAAGGTGGGGATTGGATTACAAGGTAGCCGACAAGATTACATTTTCTTTGGAGGGTGGTTATGCTTATTTCAAAGATGTATAAACCTAGATGCACGGAAACAATGGTCAGGGCTTGCTTAAAAAATAAACCGTTTACTAAAAAAGTTATATACCTGTGGTGTGACTACCCACCATGACCTGCCAGTTAAGAATTTATAATCAGATCACCCTTAAAGGATAATTTTTATAGAACCCACAATAACTGTTACATCAATTTAGTATATAGTATTGTTCAAATCTTCTATCATTTTTTTCTCAACCATCTCTACCAGTTATTGAGAAGGGAAGATAGCAATTTTTAACTATAATTGTGAATTTGTCTAGTTCTAGCAGTTTTATCAAATTCTTAATGTATTTTGTGCCTAAACATTTAGAATTGTTATGTCCTCTCAGTGAATTGGCCACTTCACCATTATGAAATGACCCTATTTATCCTTTTTTCTGTACTATACTTCGGTATTAATATAGCTACTCAAGCTTTCTTTTGATGAGTGTTATCATCCTTTTACTTTTCTACATTTTTCTTTTAACATTTTAGGTTATCATAATTAGAGTAGATTTTTTTATTAGAAAGCAGATAATTGGGTTTCTTGTTCAATCTGACAATCTCTGCCTTTTAATCAGATGTTTAGGCCTTCTACATTTAGTGTGATTATTGATATGGTTAGATTTAAATTTACCATCTTGCTATTTGTTTTCTATGTCCTATGTGGGGTTTTTTGGTTTTCTTTTTCTTCTTTTTTTAAACTTTTTTAGATTTAATATATTTTTATGATCCTATTTTTTCTTTCATTGGCTTATTAGCTATAATTATGTTTCACATTTTTTAGTGGTTTCTTTATGGCTTATAGTATAGATATTCAGATTATCACCATCTATTTTCAAGTGGTATTATACTACTTCATGAACAGTATATGAACCTGACAGCAATATTCTATTGTACTTTTTTCCCACCTGGCACTCGTGATATTTTTATCACACTTCTATGTATGTTATAAATTCAGTATTTATTACATTCCAGTTACTTTTGCTTTAAACAGGCAATTATACATTTTTTAATTTTTTTCAAGGATTTAATTTATTTATTTTTAGAGAGAAAGGAAAGGAGAGAGAAAAAGAGGTAGAGAAACATCGATGTGCAAGAGAAATATTGATTGGTTGCCTCTCACAGGTTTTTCTGAACGTTTGGTAAAATCTGCCTGTGAAGTAGTCTGGGCTGGTGTGGCTCAGTTGGTTCTGGAGTTTTGTTCATACACCAAAAGGTTGGGGGTTCAATTCCCAGTCAGGGTATATCCCAAAATTGCAGGTTCAACCTCTGGTTGAGGCATGTAAAGGAGGCAACCAATCAATGTTTCTCTCTCACATCTCTCTCTCCCTGCCCCACTTACCCCTCTCTCTAAAATCAATAAACATATTAGAAAAAAGAATTGGCCTGTGAAGCCATCTAGTCCAGGACTTTTTATTTTATGTTATTTATTTATTTATTTTTAGAGAGAAGGAAGTGAGGGAGAAAGAGAGAGAGAGAAACATCAATGTGTGAGAGCTATATCTGTTGGTTGCCTCTCACAAACCCCTTCTGGGGACCTGGCCCACGACCCAGGCATGTGCCCTGACTGGGAATCGAGCTGGCGAGCCTTTGGTTCACAGGCCAGCACACAATCCACTGAGCAACACCAGCCAGGGCTTTTGTTTGCTGTGATTTTTTTTTTTTTTTTGATCATTGCTTCAATTTCAGTATTTGTAATTAGTCTATTCAGGTTTTCTGATTCTTCCTGATTCAGTTTTGGAAGATTGTTTCTAGTAATTTATCCATTTTGCCCAGGTTGTCCAATTTATTGGCATGTAGTTGTTCATAGTATTTTCTTACAATCCTATGTGTTTCTATGGTATCATTTATTACTTCTCCTGTTTCATTTCTAATGTTATTTGAGTCCTCTCCTTTTTTTCTTGTGAGTCAGGTTAAAAGCTTATCAATCTTGTTTATCTTTTCAAAGAACCAACTATTGGTCTCATTGATCTTCTTTATTGTTTTTTCAGTCACTATGTCATATATTTCTGCTCTGATCTTTATTATTTTCTTTCTTTTACTTACTCCAGGATTTGTCTGTTGTTCTTTTTTTAATTAAAAAAAATTTATTGATTGATTTTAGAGAGAGAGGAAGGGGAAGGAGAGAGAGAGAAACAGTGTTCCACTAATTTATGCACTCATTAGTTGATTCTTTCATGTGCCCTGACCAGAGATTGTACCTGCAACCTTGGTGTACAAGAGTGATGCTCTAACCAATGGACCCATCCAGCCTGAGCTGTTCTTTTTCTAGTTCTTTTTGGTATAAGGTTATATTATTTGAGAATTTTCTTGCTTCTTGAGGTAGGCCTGTAATGCTGTGAACTTCCCTCTCAGAAGTGTTTAGGTTGTGTCCCACAGATTTAGGGTTGTTGTGTGTTCATTTTCATTTGTTTCCAGATAATTTTTTATTCCTACCTTGATCTCATTTTAACCCATTAATTGTTTAATAACATGTTATTTAGCCTCCATGTGTTTGACTGTTTTTAAGTTTTTTTTAAATTGTAGTTGATTTTTATTTTCATACCATTGTGATCAGAGAAAATGCTTGCTATGATTTCAATCTTCTTGACTTTTATTAAGACTTAATTTGTATTCTGACATGTGATCTACCTTTTTTTAAATTGATTCAGAGAGAGGGGAAGGGAGGGAGAAAGAGAAGGAGAGAAACAGCAATGTGAGAGAAAAACGATGATCAGTTGCCCTTGCACACACCCTGACTAGGGACCAAACTAACAACCCAGGCATGTGCCCTGACTGGGAATCAAACCTGTGACCCTTTGGTTTGCAGGACAATGCCCAATCAACTGAGCTACAGCAGCCAGGTTGTGACCTATCTTTAAGAATGTTCTATGTGCACTAGAAAAGAATGTACAAGAATATTCTGCTGCTTTTGTAAGAATTGTTCCATAAATATCAATTAAATCCAGCCTATCCAGTGTGTTATTTAAAGCAGCAGTCTCCAACTTTATTGGTGCCAGGGACCGGTTTCATGGAATACCATGAAATTTTTCCATGGACTGGGTGTGACAGGGAGACAGGAGGCAGAACTCAGGTGGTAACAAGAACGAAGCTTGCTCTCTTGCCTGCTGCTTCTCTCCTGCTGTGTGGCCTGGTTTCTAACAGGCCATGGGCTGCTACGGGCCCATGGCCTGGGGGTTGGGGACCCCTGATTTAAGGTCACTGTTGCCTTGTTGATTTTTGGCCTGCAAGATCTACTCATTGACGTCGGGGGGGGGGTGTTAAAAGCCCCTACTATGACTGTATTGCTGTTGATCTCTCTCTTAATATCCACCAAGATTTTTAAATATGTATTTAGGTGCTCCTATGTTGGCTGCATATATGTTTACAAGGATTATATCCTCTTTTTGGATTGCTTCTTTTAGTATTATGTAGTAACCCTCTTTATCTTTTTTATGACTTTTGTTTTGAAGTCTATTTTGTCAGATATAAGTATTACTACCCCAGATTTTTAGGGGAGGTTCTATTTGCATGGAATATTTTTTCCATCCCTTCACTTTCTTTCCTTTTCTTTTTCCCCTCACTCGAGGAGATTTTTTTTTTATTTTACTTTTTTGAGAAAGAGAAGAGGAAGGTAGAGAGAGAAATATCAATGTGAGAGAAGCGTCAATCAGTTGCCTCTGTATGCACCCAGACCAGGTATCTGTGCTGGGACCAGGGTTTGTACACGTCCAGACCAGGGGTTGCATGTGTCCACACCTGGGCTAGGGATGAACCTGAAACCTAGGTATGTGCCCTGACCAGGAACTGAACCCACAACCTTTCAGTTACAAGACGACACTCCAACCACTGAGACACAACCAGCAAGGCTCCATCCCTTCACTTTCAGTCTCTGTGTATCTTTTGTCCTGAGATGGTTCTCTTGAAGACAGCATACATACATCATGTTTTTATCTCCATTCAGCTACTCTGTGTCTTTTGATTAGAACTTTTAACCCATTTAAGGTTATTATCGATAGGTATTTATTCATTGTCATTTTTTCTTTATGCACATGTTCCTCTATGTCTTTTAAAAAAAAATATATATATATATATATTTATTTATTTATTTATCTTTAGAGGGGAAGGGAAGGAGAGAGGGAGAGAAATATCAATGTATGGTTGCCTCTCATGCGTCCCACCCTGGGAACTGGCCTGCAACCCAGGCATGTGCCCTGACTGGGAATCGAACCGTGATCCTTTGGTTTGCAGGCCCGCGCTCAATCCACTGAGCTATGCCAGCCAGGGCTTTAAATATATTTTTTGATTATGCTATTACAGTGGTCCCAACTTTTCCCCCTTTGCCTCACTCTACTAGGTACCACTCACTCCCTCAGGCAATCTCCTCACCTTTGCTCATGTCCATGGGTCATGCCTGTAATTTCTTTGGCTATTCCATTTCCTATACTGTACGTTACATCCCCATGACTATTCTGTAACTACCTATTTGTACTTCTTAACCCCTCACTTCTTCAGTCATTCCCCCACACCCCCTCCTATCTGGTAACCATCAAAATGCTCTCCATATCCATCATTCTGTCTCTGTTCTTCTTGTTTGCTTAGGTAGTTTTTTAGATTCAGTTGTTGATAAATATGTATTTATTGCAATTTTATTGTTCATAGTTTTGATCTTTTTTTTTCTTAAATAAGGCCCTTCAACATTTCATATAATAATGGTTTGGTGATGATGAACTCCTTTAGTTTTTTTCTTGTCTGGGAAGCTCTTTATCTGCCCTTAGATTCCAAATGATAGAATCAAAGGGCACATAGATGGGTAGAGCAATCTTGGCTGTAGGTTCCCACTTTTCATGACTTTGAATATTTCTTACCAATCCTTTCTAGCCTGTAAAGTTTCTTTTGAGATACCAGATGACAGTCTTATGGGAACTCCCCTGTACTAAGTAGCTTACTTTTTTCCTCTTACGGCTTTTAAGATTTCCTCTTTATCTTTAATCTTTGGCATTTTGATTATGATAAGTCCTGTAGTGGGCCTCTTTGCATCCATCTTGTTTGGGACTCTGTGCTTCCTGGACTTGCATGTCTATTTCCTTCACCAAATTATGAAAGTTTTCCTTCATTTTTTTCCACCACCACTTTTCCCTGCCCTACCCACCTCCACCTTCCACCCTCAATCCTATCCCCCTTTGGCTTTGTCCATGGGTCCTTTATACATATTCCTTGACAACCCTGCCCTTCTTTCCCCCCTTCCCCCCTTCCCCTCTCTCCTCTGGTTACTGTTTGTTCTTTATTTCAATTTCTCTGGTTGTATTTTGCTTGCTCTTGTTTGTTTTATTGAGTAGGTTCCACTCATAGGTGAGATCATATGGTATTTGTCTTTCACTGCCTGGCTTATTTCACTTAGCATAATGCTCTCCAGTTCCATCCATGCTGTCATGAAGGGTAGGAGCTCCTTCTTTCTTTCAGCTGTGTAGTATTCCATTGTGTAAATATACCATAGTTTTCTGATCCTGTCATTTACTGATGGGCACTTAGGTTTCTTCTAGCACATAGCTATTGTAAATTGTGCTGTTATGAACATTGGGGTGCATAGGTACTTTTGAATTGTTTTTTTTCATTATTTTTACAAATAGATTTCTAATTTCTCGCTCTTTCTCTTCTCCTTTGGCACCTCTATGATGCAAATGTTGGAACACTTGAAGTTGTCCCAGAGGCTCCTTACACTATCCTAGTATTTTTTAATTATTTTTTCTTCTTCTGATTAGTGTTTTTTTTCTTTCTTATGTTCCAAATCATTGATTTGATTCTTGGCTTCATCCACTCTATTGACGATTCCCTGTAAATTGTTCTACATTTCAATTAGTGTATCCTTCATTTCTGACTGAATCTTTTTTATGCTATAGAGGTCTTCACTAAGTTCCCTGAACATCCTTATAACCATTGTTTTGAACTCTGCATCTGACAAATTGCTTATCTCTAATTTGTTTAGTTCCTTTTTCTGAGTTTCTTTAATGTGGGCCATGTTTCTTTATCTCGTTTTGGTAGCCTTCCTGTGTTTGTTTCTATGCACTAGGTAGCGCTGCTATGACTCTGCATCTAGGTAAATTTTTATTCACCACACATGGGTGTGGGACCAGCCCTTTCCATGTCTCTGCCCCTCCTACCAGTCTGGATCAAATTGGTTTCTTTAATGTAGGCCATGTTTCTTTGTCTCCCTGTTTGGCAGCCCCCCGCCCTGTGTTTATTTCTCTGCAGTAGGTAGAGCTGCTATGTCTCTATGTCTTGGTAGTATGGCCTAATGTAGTAGGTATCCTGCAGGGTCCAGTGGCACAGCCTTCCCTATCACCCAAGCTGGGTACTCGAGGTGCACCCTTTGTGTGGGCTGAGTACACCCTCCTTTTGTAGTTGAGCCTTGATTGCTTGTGGCAGGTCAGTGGGAGGGATTTACCTCAGCTCCAAGGACTGGCTGTGACTGCTGACTACCAACCTCTGCCCTCTGTGGAGGATCAGCAATGCAGGGGCAGGGTGGTGGCACTCTGATGTGGTCTGTAGCTTTCCACTGGGTATGCAGTCTCTGATGTTTCCCTGGATGGTACACTTCAAGGTCGGCCATCAACTGTGCTCTGCCCAGGGCTACCAGCAGTTGCAGCTACAAAAGTTGCAGATGGCTGCTACTTGTGTTGGGTTTGGAGGTTCCCAGGTGAAGCCAAGTGGTGAATCTAGGCTTGCTTCTGCTAGTGCCAGGCCTGGGGCCACTTAGCTCAAGGTATGGGGACTGGGGGCTTATTCGGGCCAAATGTTGCTTGTTTGAGAGGATTTAGGAAGATGTGAAGCATGAGCCAAGATGAGATATTCATATGAAAAAAACACTGTAAACAGTTTGGGTGGGCTCATAAGTTGGGTGGGGCAGGGCTTCAGGGAATCACCGGGGGAGGGAAACAGTGTTAGCCGGGTTTATGGAGTCTCAGATATAGCACCCATCTGCTGGTTCTGTGGCTCTGATGTGGAGGGTTCAGAAGGGGAACAATCGCTTCTACCCATCATTCTGTTTAGAAGAAAGCTGTTCCCCAGCTCTCATTCTCATGCCAGGCATTTCAGTTCCTCCCCATATGCCACTGGTGCCTTGCAATATGCTACCCCACTGCTGGAGGTCAGAGGGAGTGAGTCTGAGTAAGTTCACGTGTGGGTCCTTTAAGAGGAACTGCTTGGGAATCCAGTTTCTTCCACTGACTCATTCCTTGCTGATTTTTGCAGCTAAGTTAGGGAGACTCATCTTCCTGGCACTGGACCCTTGGTCTGGGGGTTAGGTGTGGTCCTGGGACCCCTCGCTTCTGAGATATCCCTCCCAAATTTTTATTCACCACCAGCCCATTCTGTGTCTCTGTCCCTCCTACCAGCCTGGATAGAAGTGGTTTCTTTAATTCCATAGTTGGGCTTCCCTTCAACTAGATTTGTGATGGTTCTGAGTGATGGTTGTTCTATAATTTAGTTGTTATTTTTGACTTGGTTGTGCAAGAATGTGAGCCATGTTTACCTATGCCTCCATCTTGACCAGAAGAGTCTCCTCTCTCTGTTTCTTTCTTTCCTCCCTTCCTTCCTTCCTTCCTTCCTTCCTTCCTTCCTTCCTTCCTTCCTTCCTTCCTTCCTTCCTTTCCTCATTCTTCTTTTTCAGGCAGGCCCTTTAACATTTCTTGCAATACTGGTTTTGTGGTAAGGAATTCCTTTGGTTATTTTTATGTCTATGAAGCTCTTTATTTCACCTTCAATTTTAAATAATAGCCTTGCTGGATAGAGTAGTCTTGGTTATAGGTCCTTGCTTTTCATCACTTTGAATAATTCATGCCAATCCTTTCTGGCCTGAAGTGTTTCTGTTGAGAAATCAGCTTACAGCCTTATGGGAGCTCCTTTTTAGGTAACTAATTGCTTTTCTGTTGCTGCTTTTAAGATTCTCTGTTTTTAAACTTTGGCATTTTAATTATGATTAGTCTTGGTGTAGGCCTCTTTTCATTCATCTTGATTGGGACTCTCTGTGCTTCCTGAACTTGTGTGACTTTTTCCTTCACTGGGTTAGGAAAGTTTTTTGCCATTATTTCTTCAAACAGGTCCTCTAGCCCTTGCTCACTCTCTATTCCTTCTGGTACTCCTATGATGTGGATGTTGTTATACTTGATGTTGTCCCAGAGGTCACTTAGCCTTTCCTCATTGTTTAAATTTTTCTTTTCTTTTTGATGCTCTGCTGGGTAATGACTATTATCTTGTCCTCAAAAGTGTATATTCTTACCTCTTGCTTCATCTAAACTGCTGTTGATTCCTTCTAATGTGTTCTTCATTTCAGGTACTGTATTCATTTCTGACTGGTTCTTTTGTATGGTTTCTATTCGTTTTTAACGCTTACTATCTCTTCATTTAAGCACTCACTGAGATCATCTATTCTTTCCTTAAGGTCCTCAAGCATCCTTTAACCAATGTTTTAGAGATTTTATGATTTTTTTAGAGAGCAAGGAGAAAGGAGGGAGAAAGAGAGGGAGAGTAACATTGATGTGAGAGAGAAACATCGATTGGTTGCCTCTCATACACTCCCTGGCCGGGATTCAAACTGAAAACTTTTGCTTTGTGTGATGATGCCTAACCAACTGAGCTACAGTGGTCAGGATGATATAACCATTGCTTCAAACTCTATCTGGTATTTTTATTTCTTCCATTTCATTTAATTCTTTTTATGGGGATTTCTCTTGTTATTTCATCTGGGGCCTATTTCTTTTTTTAAAATATATTTTATTCATTATGCTATTACAGTTGCCCCATCCCCCCCTTTATTCCCCTCTGCCCTGCACACCCCCGCCCACCCACATTCTCCCCCTTTAGTTCATGTCCATGTGTCATATATATAAATTCTTTGGCTTCTACATTTCCTATACTATTCTTAAACTCCCCTTTTCTATTTTCTAACTACCATTTATGCTACTTATTTTCTGTACCTTTCCCCCTTCCCCCTCCCCTGTTGATAAAACTCCATGTGGTCTCCATTTCTGTGGTTCTGTTCCTGTTCTAGTTGTTTGCTTAGTTTGCTTTTGTTTTTGTTTTAGGTGTGGTTGTTAATAATTGTGAGTTTGCTGTCATTTTATTGTTCATATCTTTTATCTTCTTTTTCTTAGATAAGTCCCTTTAACATTTCATAGAATAAGGGCTTGGTGATGATGAACTCCTTGAACTTGACCTTATTGAGAAGCACTTTATCTGCCCTTCCATTCTACATGAAAGCTTTGCTGGATAGGGCAACC
>PVKM010039325.1:0-13792 GCA_004027735.1 Carollia perspicillata | reverse complement strand
CCGATGTTCTTAGCAGCACAATTTACAATAGCCAATTGTTGGAAGCAACCTAAGTGCCCATCAGAAAATTAATGGATCAAAAAACTATAGTACATTTACACAATAGAATTCTATGCAGCAGAAAGAAAGAAGGATCTCCTACCCTATGCAACAACATGGATGGAACTGGAAAGCATTATGCTAAGTGAAATAAGCCAGGTAGTGAAAGACAAATACCACCTGATCTCACCTTTAACAGGAACCTAAACAACAAAACAATCAAACAGGCAAAATATAACCAAAGACACTGAAATAGAGAATAGGCTGAAAGTGTCCAGAGATGAGAGGGGAGGGAATTTCAGGGGGAAAGGGAATGGGATTACAGGAACAAGTATAAAAGACACAGGGACAAAAACTAGGTGGGGGGTGGAAATGGGAGGGAGCATGGAGAGGTGGGTGGGTGGGCTGGGATGGGAGTAAAAGAAACCTGTACTTGAACAACAATTAAACTAAATAAATAAATAAATAAATGAAGTCCTTGAGGAAAGCATAGGAAGGAAATTTTTAGATATCCCATGCAGCAACATTTTTATTGATATATCTTCTTGGATAATGGAAATAAAGGAAAAAATAAACAAATAGGACTACATCAAATTAAACTTAGTTAAAGAAATTATAATCATAATGAAAAAGGAAAGGACCATATGAGAACATATTTGTCAATGATGCCTCGGACAAGGGTTTGATCTCCAAAATATAGAAGCCATACAACTCAACACCAGGAAGACAATCAATCCCATTTAAAAATGGGCAAAGGACCTAAATAGACACTCTGCAAGGAGGATGAACAGATGGCCCATAGACATAGGAAAGGATGCTCAGCATCACTAGCCATCAGAGAGATACAAATTACAACCACAGTGAGATATAACCTCAAACTGGTCAGAATAACTATCAATAAATCAACAAAAAACAAATGCTGTGGGGGGTGTGGAGAAAAGGGGAGCCTAGTGCACTGTTGGTGGAAATGTAGACTGGTGCAGCCACTGTGGAAAACATTATGGAATTTCCTCAGAAAACTAAAAATGAAACTGCCTTTTAATTCAGTGATTCCACTGCTGGGAATATACCCTAACAATCCCGTTCACCAATTCAAAAGAAGTTATGCGCCCCGATGTTCACAGCAGCACCATTTACAATAAACAAGTGCTGGAAGCTACCTAAGTGGGCATCAGTAAATGAGTGAATCAAAAAACTGTGGTACATTTACACAATGGAATATTATGTAGCAGAAAGAAAGAAGGAGCTCCTACCCCTTGCAACAGCATGGATGGCACTGCGACATACTATGCTAAGTGAAATAAGCCAGGTGGTGAAAGACAAACACCATATGATCTCACCTATAAGAGGGATTCTAATGAATAAAATAAACTAATGAACAGTATAGAACCATAGTCATGGAAACATAGAACAGACTAACAATGACCAGAGGGGAGGGAGTAGGGAATATGGTGGGAAGAAGGGAAGTGATTAGTTTAAGTACATGTATGAATGACCCATAGACATGGACAACAGTGTGGGAATTGACTGTCGGAGCAGGGGGTAGGCTGGGCAAAGGGGGGGAAATTGGGACAATTGTCATAGAACAATTAAAAATAATAAAAAATCAATCAGTGGATGTTCATTATACCTTTTATGGTATGAAATGATTTGATTTGAACTTTTAAAATAACTCTGGGCATGCCATTGGTTTTATTAGTAAGAGCAGTTTTAAGCTTGGCTATAAAAGGAAGGAATTTAAGGCCATAGCTGGAGGGAAATATGGTCTTCTAAAAAACATTTTGTTTATATGAAAAAAGGAAAGTTTTTATTTATATAACAAATATAAAGTTTTACTACTTTTATTAAAACCTTCTGAAATTTAAAACATCTCACACTCTTTCCACCAGCATCTCTCCTCTTAAATTCACTTGGTCAAGGGGTCCTTGGCCTTAATTCTTTTTTTGAGTCACCAATCTAATGATGCCACCACTTTTCGACTATGTATTAATCCTCTGCAGGCCTTCCTTCCATTCTTGTCTAACCAGCTGTTGTGGACATTATAATAATCAATCTTTTTGAAATATTCCTCTCTACAATCTTTTGTCCCTGTCTTAAAAACCCAATTCTCTATAAAACCTAGTGTTTGACTTCAGCTTGTAGCAAACATATGAACATTGTTTAAGGAAAATCCTAAAAGTGTTAAGTGATTTCACTTTAAATCTATGAACTAAAACCTGAATTGACCCCCTATTCCATACAGCAACCCTACTATGTGTCTGGAGAAGGCTTATCACCTAACTATTCTTTCTGCCTCTAGCCTTGCCCTACAATCCATTCTCCATTTAAGTGACTTAACATATTAACAAGATCAAGTTACTTTACTATTAAAACCCATCAATAGCTTCCATATGCACTTAGGATAAAATCTATGTTCCTTACTGAGGCCTCTGCGGCTGATACATTGTGGTCTTCCTTTCTTCCAGCTCAATTCTTTGCCATTCTCCCTCACTACATGATACTCAGGAGCATTTTAGTCAGGCCTCAGGGAATGTGGCATCTTTTGACTGTTTACAGCCTTCATACTATTGAGAATCTGCTAAGATTCCCTTCTTCTCAGATATTTCTCTTTCTTGATTGCCCCTGCTTTGTCGATATATCCCACATTATGAGCTTTGACTACTACTTATATTGCTTTTAATTGTTGTTCAATTACAGTTATCCCCATTCCCCCCATTACTCTCCCCTGCCCTACCCACCCCCACCTCCCACATTTAATCCTCCCCCCACTGTTGTCTTTGTCCACGTGTCCTTTGTACATGTTTCTTGATGACCCTTCCCCTTCTTTCCTCCTTATCCCTCTCCTCTCACCCCTCTGGTCACTGTCAGTTTGTTCTTTACTTCCATGTCTCTGGTTATAAATATACATTTATATTGCTTTTAAATATTTTTTTCACACTTGGAGTCTTACCTTGTAGAAAAATAACTGTCTTTTATTTCCTATTTATTGTTCTGGCTACAAAATACTCATTGAAACTTTTGACCTCTTAACTACTAGGAGAGCAATGAGAGAGATAGCCTTCTCCTATGATAGTGGTATGGAGGTATTATATCACAATGACTACAGACTCTTTAGTCGCACTGCCTAAGTTCAAGTACCTATTTAACCTCTCTTGGCATTAGGTTTGTATTTGTAAAATGGAAACAATAATAGTACCTGCCTAATAAAATTGTAATAAGGATTACATGAAACAATAGAATAAGAGTGGATTATAGTGTCTAGCACATAGTAAGTATTCCATAATCATTATCTGTAAGCTATACTCATTTGATAAGGATTTAAGTGGCTGCTGGAAACAAATGACCATGAGATACAAGAGAATAAATATTTGTTAAGCACATAATATGCATCAGATATTTTGCTGGGCACTTTCTAGATTTCAGTAACTGGAGAGAAAAGTATGCTGAAAAAAAGTAAAAAGAAAACACAACAAATCAGAATTTGTGAAATTCTGTTCAAACAGAACTTGAAAGAAATTATCCAGCATCAAACGCCTACATTAGAAAAAAAAGGAATGTCTCAAATTAATTTCTTCAGATTTCACCTTAAGAAAATAGAAAATGAAGAGACAATTGAAGACAAGTCAAGTGCAAAGAAAGAAATAATAAAAATCAAAGTGAATATTCAATGGAATAGAAACAGAAAATCAATGAAAACAAAATCTTGTCTGAACAAATTAACAAAATAATAAACTTCTAGCCAAACAGTCAGAAAAAAAAGAGAAAAAAAAGCAAATACCAATATCAGGGCAGTATATAATGACATCATACTGCTATGGAAGAAGCTCCCAGGAACTCAGTTCCCCTTGCTTACACTGTAAAGAATTACAGATCAGCAAACCTACTAGAGTGAGAACAAAGTTTATTAGTGCTAAGTTCTAATGAGAGAGCAAAAGCAAGGGTGGCTAGAGCAGTGTGGCAAGAGACCAGTGACCAACAACACCCAGGTGGCTAGACGTCCCTCAGTCAGAGGCTGGATGGCCAGGAGCACCCTGTGTGGGAACAGGAACAAGAGAACAAGTCATTTTTTCTAAGGACTTATGTAGTTCAAGGGATGGGGGCTGAGGGAGTTACATTTTGATTGACAGGTAAAGGTGGTGCCATCATCCCCACCCTGGGGAGACATGAACACCCAAACATGGGTATGTGTCGGGGTCTGTTGGCCCAAATCCTTGCTGCAGACTCTATTTGTTCATGTTGCATATGTGACAGAGGCAGGCAGTTAACCAAAGTTTTTTTAGTGGCTTTTTCTTTGAGCACTGTAGACCCATTCCCTTCCCCCTTCCAAGTCGTAGAATGAATATACAGTCTTTTCCTTTTCCCAGCTAGTGGAGATGATGCAAAGAGACTTTCAAGGGCTAATTCCACCTCACCCTGCACTATCATAGTTTTGCTTCTTGTTTGGAATGCCTGGAAGTCTTATGAAACAAAGCTCAGGACTGCTGGGTCAATGGGTGACACATGTTCCTTTGCTTTTAGCCTCCTTTATTAAGTTCTTTGCTAGATTGCAATGGTGAGAGTCCTGCCTTTATTTCCCTTCTTGCCACTCATTTCTAGCTGTTACCATAACAATACCAAAGTCTACAGACATGAAAAGAATTATAAGGGAGTGTTATGAACAACTTTATGCCTATAAACTTGACAACTTTGAAGAAATGAACTAATTCCTCATAAGAGACAATTCACCAAACTCACTTAAGAATTAGATAACCTGAAAAGCCCTATATCTATTAAAGAAATTAAAGTTGTTGTTCAAAACCTTTCTAGGAAGAAATGTCCAGGCCCAGAAGACTTCAATGGGCAAGTCTAACAAACATTTAAAGAAGAAATATCACCAATTATATGCAAAATCTTTCCCAAAAATGTAAAAATTCTCTACTTATTCTTGGAGGCCAGCATTATCCTGATACCAAAACTAGGTAAAAATATAGCAAGAAAAGAAAAAAACCTGACCAATATCTTTTTTGAAGATAGATCCAAACACATATATTATATTTAATTTGCCAAAACTTTAGAGCATTTGCATCTGTATTCAAATATTTATGAACACAGATGCAAATACTCTAAAAATAAAATATATATGTATATATACACATATAGACATACCCACACACACATGTATAGACCTACATCATAACAAAGTGGCACTTAACCCAAGAACGAGAGGTTGGTTTAACAATAAAAAATCAGTAATATCACTTACGATATTAATAAAATACAAAAGAAGAACCATGTGATGATGTCAGTGAACACAGGAGATACA
Source organism: Carollia perspicillata (assembly GCA_004027735.1). Taxonomy (NCBI): domain Eukaryota; kingdom Metazoa; phylum Chordata; class Mammalia; order Chiroptera; family Phyllostomidae; genus Carollia; species Carollia perspicillata. The sequence continues at coordinate 8,451 of PVKM010039325.1, read as the reverse complement.
TTTTACAAAATCCACCTTCACAGCAAGCTAGGAATAGGAGGGAAATTTCCTCAATTGAAAAGGAGTACCTAAAGATGAAGGCTTCACCTTTAAAATCAGGAACAAGACAAGGATGATGGCTTTCAGAACTTCTATTCACTACTTTACTAGAGGTCCTATACAAGTTAATCAGGCAAGAAACAGAAGTCAAATGTTCCCAGATTCACAAAGAAGAAATAAAGCCATCTTATTCGCAGACAACATAATCACCTACGTAGAAAGTCTATTAAACTCTAAGTAAAAATGATGTTAAAATTAATAAGTAGAGAGCATCAAGGAAGCAAGATACAGATCAATATTAAAAAATCAAATGCATTTTTATATATCTGCAATGAATAAACAATTGGAGATTTAATTAAAAACACAATACCATTACAATGTCATTAAACCTATGATGAAATCTGAGGCAACATGTGGAAGGTCTATGAAACATCACTACTAAGAAAAATCAGCCTTATGTGAGAGGAGAAATATACCTGGCTCTTGAGTTGAAATATTTAAAATTGTTAAGATGTCCATTCTCCTCAAATTGATACACAGATTCAAGGCAATCCCAGTCAGAATCCCAGCAAGTATTTGTACATCCTTCTGGTAAAGCCTTTCTTCACAAAGAAGTCCTATCCAATTTTTGTCAAAATCAAAATTGTAGAAGACTAATCATGGACGTATGACACACCTAAATCCTGTCTTTGGTCATTCTTCCTTCTTTAATATCTCACTGATTAGTCCTTTTTTAAAAAAAAATGATGTTGATAGACCTATTTGTGGGGAGAAAAAAAGGAAATGTGTTTGTTTCAGAAAGATGATTAATTTCTTTAAGGGAAGAAATAGCCAAAATTGGACAGATAAGGAAGGACTAGGTCAATGGGTTTTAATCCATGGGTGATTGTGCCAACCAATTTCTTCTGCAGGGCCCTGATAATTTAATAATCATCTTTGCAAAGCCTGGGAACCTAGAAGGCAGCCTGGTGTGCTGTACAAGTTGTGTGAGCTGAGAGCCTGGCTCCCGTTTGCTCCCACACAGCAGCTGTTTGTCTGCATGGGAGAAAAGCCCTTCACTCCCCACCTTCCTAACTGCATAGAGAAGGGTGTGTGTTAGACCAGTGCTTTCCAAGCTGTGTCCATTATTAACACACTAGCCTCAAAACTTTTGAATTGCTTACTCCTCCTCCAGGAAACTCTTGGAACATCTAGATCCAGTAGATGTATATTTACTTATTTTTAAATTATGAATACATATATGTTCAACTATATCAACATATTATATTTATTGTAAAAAGTTGTATAAATAACTTTTTTAACTATGAGATGAAAGCAAATATGTGTTCTCGCATTTCCTTGCTGAATGTCCATTGATCACTTTGGAGCCCAGGACCAAGACTGGGCCTCATGATCCATCATTGCCAGAGTGGAAGAGTAACAGTTTTGGCAGGGCCTGCTGATGTCCAACCTGCCTCGACAGCATCAGCTTCACTTTTGCATGTCCTGTGTATTTCAGGTCCAGTGATTAAATCAATTTTGAAAACCATTAAACTAGCTGTTCCCTAAGCTGCTTCTTTTTTATTCTCAAAGAACACATTTCCTTATTAAATTTCCCACCATGTAGAATATTATGAATTCCTGCTACCGGGCATGCAGCAAACTATTCAGTACTAGTACAAATGTTTCTGGCTAGAGGAACATATTAAACTCCTTTAATTTTTCTTTTGATTGGTTTTTCAACATGACCAGCTTTAGCCATCACACTACCATGCAAAGGAAAGTAAGAAGAGAAGGTGGGGTAGATAACTTTGAAAAAGACAAAAGAGTTTTTTTTTAACAGCTAAACAGTGAAGTACGTGAAGCCCACTATATAAACAATTTCTTTTCATATCAAAATTATCCTAAGAAAAATACCCAGAAGGGACAATCAAATTAGATACAAGCCTCAATGCATCTTCCAGGAAATAGCTCCCCATGGCAGAAGGTTCTGTGCAACAGGTGGTTCTAATGGAGGGCTACCAGAGGTCACCCAGTGACATGTTAAAGTACCACTTTATGAAAGGAAGGAAACACCATGTGTCCAGCTTGTGTCTCCAGACAGCAGGACCCTACACTGCATTTTGGATCTGGGGTGCCCAGACTGTGCTGCATTTCTAGTCAGGACCCCAGAAGGCAGGTGGCCACTGACTTTGGGATGGTTTTGTTTCAAATTCCCACAGGAAATTCAAGAGGTCACCAAAACAAACAAAAAAAAATATATTGTTTTCTGACACTGAGATTTAGTCTTGAAATGAGATTCTCTAGGAGTCAGTCCACCCTTGAGGACAATCTGTGGAAAGAAGTGCTTTTCTTCTAAAATCCGGGTTGCTGACCTCTTCAGATACAGCAAATAGCCTCCATGACAACTCATAAATGTGTTTTTCAGGACTCTGCCCTTCCATCCACCTCACTGAGACATCCTAGATGCACAGCCCCTGTTGGATCCATCCAAACAGTTTCCTCCTGCCCACTGCAGTTGGGAGAGTTTATGTGAGTCATGGCATAGAGGTGGTGTACATAAATTCAAAGGATAATTATTTTTTATGTTGGATTGCAGCCCTGACATGCTCACCTCAACATTAAAAGCATTGTAAAGATAACTAATGCTTTCTGTGGTTCTCTGTGAGCACCCTGCATTCCAGAGGGCACTCTGCAGTCTGGGGCCCTTGCTCAGAGCTTGAACAAAACTATTAATGAGCAGTTCAATTGTCTTTAAACTAGGAAACCCCAGACTTAATTGAGTACATCTAAAGATCTATTGCGAGCTGCTGCTGAAGGCAAAGCCTCATCTTTTCTGCCAAGAAAGTTTCTCTCCAACTCAAAGAAGGCTTAAACTTCTGCAAATATTGGCAAAATGGCTCCCCTCCAGGTCACCCTTCAAAAATTGAACTCACCTGAGGTATTAGCCTAATACAATAGGATCCACAGACAACAAAGGAGCTGGTCATCTTTCCCTGAAGGCAGAAGAAAGTACATGTGCCAATGCATTAATATAACTCTATAACTCTCCTCCAAGGTCAGCAAATGGGGCAGGGAGAGGACATAAGCAACTGTTCATCCCACAAACATGTCCTGGATGCACACCTGTGCTACACACACACACACACACACACACACACACACACCTGGAGAAAAACAGAGACAGAGAAGAGAGGAAGAGATGTGGGGTGCCTCTTAGCCATCATCATCCCCATGAACATAAATTTTTCTTTCCAAAATTATTCTCCTCTCCCTTCATCCCACAGCTAGTCAAGTTCCTTTTCATTGATTAAACACCCAACATTTTCTACTTAGAAAGAAAAGATGGTATCATTTTTGTAGGTGATGTTGTACTGTTTTGTAAGTGAGGTAAGGTTGTACTCAGGAGCAGAAAGCAGAATTGGGGGCCCTGGTTGGGGATACCATCATCTGATTTCCCAGGGGCCCATGCATCTTTAGCCACTGCCATTGCCCAGATGACTCTGAAGAGCCACCAAGGCCACTCACAGAGTCCCTTCTTCTGTTTGCCAGGGCTTGGCAGCCTTGCAATCTGTGGCCAATTTCCTCTCTGAGATCATAGTTTCTGGATCACCAGGGAGCACATATGGTGGTACTATCAGAGGAATGAGACCATACGTGGTCATATTACCATCTTGTTCTTCATCTTGGAGCCTGAATATCACAGCAGATCAGCCACAGTCTTGGCTCTGACCCCCAAGGACTCCCCCTAAGCATGGCTCCCAGGACCTGTCCGGGCCCTGACAGTCTCTGGCCTGACTCACAGGAAAAGCATTGAAATCCTTGGGCTATCCCTATTCTTAACCACATTTTTATTGTAGATCAATAACAAAGAGGGAGTTTATCAATGTTGGTTAAATAGCTAGGTGGTACCTATGTGTGGAATTACTGTGAAGAAAGTTTCCCCAATACACGAACAGGGTAAAGCTGCCAATTTGGCATAGCCGTGTTGTAACCACATGCAGGGCAGGGCCAGGTGCTCTTCATCACCATGCACCCCATGCTTACCAAGTCTTACAACTGTAAGGGCATAGTGAATGTTTTTGGAGTTAATGAGCAAAGCAGCTTCTTCAGGCCCATGGAGCTTTGCCTGAGGTGTGTCCTCATTAAAAATTTGTGAAAGCAAACAATCTCCACATACTCACCTCCTGCCCCTGAAAGTCACAGAGCAGCTGCAAAGTAGCAAGGCTCTCTCATTGGGCTTAGATGTCAGCATGTTTTATTTAAGAAATTCCTATTTGGAAGGTAATTAATAGTGCTGAAAATGGCAAGAGAAGTCTAAAAATGACCCCAAGTGAAGGCTATGAGCATTGCAAATTTACTGTCTCATCTGTCTCTTCATTTGAGGGAACTGATGTTTGGAGGGATCTCTAAATGTTTACCCCATGATTTTGTCTCTGAAACCCACCCACATTGGTGAATAGTTGGTGGGACAGTGTATTAGCATCCAGCAAAGCCTGACAAACTGGGGGCAGAGGGAATGACAAAAGATATAAACAATGGAGGGAGCCCACCTGGCCCTGGAGTGTCTGCTGTCAATTGCTTTAAGCCACTTCAGAAGTGTTCCCAATTAAGACAGGCAAAAAAATGACAGTCATCCACACAGTAGATGCCATTGTTTTCAAACTCTAAATAAAAAGCTTATGTACATTTTTAAAAGCCTACTTGTTTTCACACAATTTTGTGTATGGAATCTGTCACTAAATGGCCTTCACCCTTCTCATTTTGCTCCTTTCTTTCTTTACTTTCTCCTGGTGCTTTTCCATTCTGGTCATGAGACAGACTTGATCTGGAGAAGCACGTCTGGATTCAAGTGACTCAGGATCATAAGGCTGGATAGGTGGCTTCTCTCACTTCAGGGCATGTAATGAGAATTATTTTCAGTGGTATAATATTAATGACTTATGTTCACATATTCATCAAGTTTATCTGTAAGCAATAAATTCACAAGACAAGTATTTATTGTCTATGATATACATTTGACCACCTTGTTGTATTTTGCCTTCATGTCAAGACTGTAGTTAACTATACACAGCAGGGTTCTAAAAATGCTTTCTGTAAAGGGGCAGATAGTATTTCAGGTTTTGTGGGCCATAAGGTCTACCTGTGTAACCCAAATCAGCCAAAAAAATTCATTGAGAAAAAGAGGCAGAGGGCCAGGTTTTGCCTGCTGCCGTAACACTCTGACCCAAACCTATATAAACATCACTCCATTAGCAACCTTAGCTGTTGAACCAAAAGTTTAGTAATTTGAAGGGGGAAGACTCTAAGGAGCCAAAAGAGATAGTAACAGGTTGGAGAACCAAAACTTTCCTGATTTATACATAGAACAGATAATCAAGTCCATAATCCCTACTGATATACTTTTAGAAAGTATTTTTATAAACTGCATATACTTATTCAGCCTATTTTTGTAAATAAATTTTATTGGCACACAGCCATGCACATTTGTTTATGTATCATCTATGATCTCTTTCCTGATGCAATAGCAAAGTTGGGTAGTTGAAACAGAGACCCTGTGATTTGCAAAGCCTGAAATGTTTGGTATTTGGCCTTTTAGAGAAGTTTGCCAACCTCTGCATTAGATTATCATTTTGAGGACTAGACTTTGGGAAATCAGAACCTACAATATAATTGTTGGTCATATCTCTCTCTCAACAGTTAATAAAGGGCCCATTGTTTATATATGTTTATAAATATAAAATTCCCAGAAGGAAAAGAGACACGAATCTACTAATTAAAAATGAACTCAATTAAGACAATTCAAGTAGGTACTTATCAATAGTTACATCTTACACAAATATTTGCTTGGCATATTGATGCTAACTCCCATAAAATATCTAGTCATATAAATATTCAGCTTTACCACTCATTAGTTATATTTGCTTTGGTAATAGCTACTTTTTATCTTTCCCTAAGTAAATGAAATGTATAGGAAAAATTCATTAAATCCCATAACAGTTTTATCCCCTGAATTTTTAAAAACTTATCAGACTTTCTATAAGCATGGGGTTCCTTTGAAGAAGATAGACAAGTTAAGGTCATTGTGAACTCCATTAAAAAAAGGTAATGAATAGATAATGATTAATGAAGCTAGTTTTAGGCTGTTAAATGAAATATTAAATGAATGGAGAAATAAAGTGCACACAAACATTATTTAGAATTTGAGAAAATAATAGAGTATAAGGATAAATGGAAACCAAGAAGCAAATTCAGCCATTTCTGAGGCTGAGCAAATTTAACAGATAAGTTTCTATAGTAGCTAACATTCAATCCGACCTTGTCAATATGTTCCTGCCTACCTCAGCACTTCTTATGATTGTCAACAATAAAAGAAGTAAAAAGTGGTAAATTCTCAAAAGTTGAGAATGAGTAATTATTTTTAAAATGTTTAAGAAACTTGAATTTGGAAACCATGGTACCAGGATGGCCCTTTTTCTTAGCTGTATCTCTCTCATCTTCTCTGTGTCCACACATCTGCGCTCTGTCTTCCTCTGTTTTTCCCACACACTTTGTCTTTTCCTTCTCCTTTCCTTTATTTCTCTTTCTTTTTTTAGATTTTATTTATTTATTTTTAGAGAGAGGTGAAGGGAAGAAGAAAGAGAGGGAGAGAAATGTCAATGTGTAGTTGCCTCTTGTACACTTCCCACTTGGAACCTGGCCCACAACCCAGGCTTGTGCCCTGACTAGGAATTGAACCAGCAACACTTTGGTTTACAGGCTCACGCTCAACCCACTGAGCTACAATAGCCAGGGCTCTAAATTTCCTTTTTGTTTTTCTGTCTCCTTTTTTATTGCCAAACCTCTCATTGTGCATTAGTGCACCCTCATTCTAATAGAGTAAGGAGTTCAGTGGGGCATCCCTCCAGTCGCAAGTGTGATGGAGGTGGAAACTGCTTTCCCTTCACTATAATCACAGGGTAGAATGCCTCCAGTTTTATCTAGCTTCATTCAGAAACAGATGTTCTCTGGTACCTAAAACTTGTCCCTTTAGGCAAGAATACATGTCCTGATTTAACATCTTAATATTAACTGGCTGATGGGTGTTCAGCTACATATATTATATCCTGTTTAATCAAAGTTATTTGTATTGTCATCTGAGGTTCTTCGTTCCTTTGAGTAAATTACAATCTAATTTAAGAAAGAAAATTAAGGTAAACCTTTCAGAAAACATTGAATATTCCAAAAGCACCGAGGATAAGATAGAATAAATAATGTATACAGCATTCTTCATTTTTGCAAGGGCTGGCTTGAAACTAGCTTCTTTCATCAACCTTTCCCACATGAAAATTCTTGAACACGGGTTCGTAATCTGGAGCTTTTGGACATTCAGCATAAGCATGAGAAGCTCTGAATGAATATGTATTTGTGCTTGTTCAAGTAGTGTTCAGAGAGAAGAGCTGGTAGCTCTCTTCCATAAGTAACATGTTCACCCATACTCACAGAGACACACACATGCACACACATTCAAATGAAGAATGAGTAAGATTTTAGCACAGAAGATAAGATGATAGGTTAAATAAATAAGGGTGGGAAAGTGGTCATGAAAATGAATAAAAGTCACCTGTGTGTCAGAAATTTATCACCATGACAGAAAGTTTCATTTTTAATAGAACATGATACATCATGTGGATATTCAAAGCAAGTTTACATATAGCATGTCTGTTGTGTCTTATTTCCAAATAGTTATTTTTTGATGTCTTCCAAAAATTTAGTTCTAGTGTCAATGTCCTTAACTGCTATGAAGGAAAAGTGGTTATATTGGAAAGTTGATGTTGATGGGGGTCCAAGTTTAAGAGTTTATGAACAAGTAAAAATGATTTAAAACCCAGTCTCAAATGTACTACTGAAAGACATTTAAACACCTATAGAAAACAGCAGCTTTTGAAGTGATGGTAACTTTAATATCAGAAAATTCTGCAGCTTTATTCTTTTTAATTAACTTAGTTAATATTAAAGAAAATAATTCAATGCTTTGAAAAATAGATAAACTTGTCTCTCTTTTCTGTCAAAGATAAGAAAGAAGTAGAAGGAAAAGGAGAAGACTTAGTTAACTACATACTTCATTATTATACATTTCTATGACCTGAAGGAAATTCCATTTGAATTTTATTTTAAAATAAATATTTATTTTATTAATAAAATAAATAAATACATAAATATTTATTTATTTTAAAATAAATTTTATTAAAAATAAAAACTACAAATATGAAGCACATTAAAATTCATATGCTATTTTTATAAAAATAAACATGGGGAAATATACAGAACATGTAAGTCTATGATTTTAGTTAAGCAAAAGCAATTTATTTTTTTATTTTTTTTAAGAGTAATTTTTTTTTATTGTTTTCAGTACAGTTTTCTGTCTTTTACTCCCATCCCATACCACCCCCC
>PVKM010039324.1:0-13805 GCA_004027735.1 Carollia perspicillata | reverse complement strand
TCTACATGCAAAGGAACCGAGGAGCTTGGTTTAGAGAAAGAGGTCTAGCAACCCTGAAGTGGGCAGCCAGCCCTATTTGACACCCCTGTGTCACTTAGAGTTCCTTCAAGTGCCAGTAACAGAATGTCCTCCACATGGGCTCAACACCAACCAGATGTTCCAAGGCAGTTAGCATCTGGGATTGGTGGGGTGGCTGGAACATATGTCAAAGACCCCAAGTGCTTCCATCAACGCCTCTGCCACCTTGCCACGTCACCGATCACAAGATGACTCAGCATATCTAGGCACCATTCCCAGTGATGAAGAAAAGGCATTTGTTTCCATGTGTCCCTTTGTATTAGAGAAGCTTCCCAGACGCTTTCCCCCTAAGGTCTCTTTGAACAGGATTAGGCCACAGGCTCACACCCTCACTGCAAGGAAGCCCAGGGAAACGAGTATGCAGCATTTTCAGCCTTTGTCATGGGAGGAACGCTCCACCAGCAAAGAAGAAAAAGTCTACACAAACCTCTAAACCATTGGGTAATATCTCATATCACCCACAGAAAATGTATGAGATAGAAGAGGGAGGCACAGTGGGCCCACAGGAAAGAGAGAGAGAGATCATTATTCTGTAGGAGCCCTGGTTGTTCAGGGAATGTGCAGGCGGTGGTTGAAAGGTCGCAGATGACAGCACCCCTGGGAAAGGCTAAGGCTCTGCAGGGGCTTCCACAGATGCCCCCGGGAACTGCCTCCTACCTCTCGACACCACAAACTCTGAGTCAGCAGAGGTATGCATAACTAGTGAGACAGGAATTTTGCAAGACTGCCTACGTATGTACTTTGCAGAAGTAGTGCTTGGTCTGTATTTCTTCTGTTAGGGACATTGTTCTATAATCCTGTAGAAGATTGACTAATAGGTAAAACCGCCTGGAAATGTTTGATTTTTCCCACAGATGCTGGGAGAATGTAAGTCCAATGCAGGTTGTGGTCTGAACCCAGTGACCTCCTGGGATGGGGAGGCTGACCAAACACTGCGCGTTTCATTGGCCTGATCTCTCTTTGGAAACAACATAGGACCTAACAGAGAGGCAAACCAAACATGAAACAAATTCCCCCACATGATATTTTATATAGAGAGAGATGTAATATCATTTCATATATAATATACATTACATATATCATCTACTATATATATAGTCATGAGGAGAAGAGACACGTGTAAGCTACAATAATTAGTAGGGCTCCCTAATTATTGGGAACAGCCAGCTCTGTAATTGGACCTTACAAAGTGGAAAGAATTTCGATACTTAGAACCAAGAACAGGGAGAGCACTCTGTTGAGGCTCAGTGAAAACTCAGTAAAAAGAGAAGGAAGCAGTTCAGGGAGAAAATTCAGAGGGAAATGTTCTCCAGCAGGTTCTGGAACACTCTGAAAGGAGTAAGGGAAATGGGGCGCGTGGAGAGAGGAATGGGGGCGTACATCACTGGGGGAGGGGCCAGGAAGGCCATAAGTCACCCAGCTTCTCCCGGTCTTCCTTTCATTTATACCTGCAAGTGTTGTCCAACCATACAATAATGTAAGAAAATCTGAAAACCAATTGAAATATAATTTTGGTGAATAACATCAGGAACGCGAATGCCCTGCAGGCAGGAGTGTAAATAGGTACGATCACTGGCAAAGCCATCGGGCAGTACTTACTGAAGTGAGGTTTGCACATGTTCGGTGACACAATTCCACATATATGAGTATGGCATGTATGTATCAAATGACCCTAGTGTCCATCACTAAGGGGCAGGGTAAGTAAAATGTCAAGGATGCCTACTACAGAACAATGCGCTGCACTTTGAAACATTGGACTAGATATGCATTTACTGATATAAATGGATATTTAAAAATATAGTTTGTGTTTAAAAAATAAGGAAGAGAGTGAGATGGAAGCACAATGCCACTTATGTAAAGTAAAAGCACACACACACACACATACACACAGAACATTGCATCATTCAGCGATTGCGGATGAATGGGAAGAAATCAACCCATCAATCAAGCAAGGAGCCTTCATACCCTGCTGATAAAATGTTCTATGAACTTGCCTCTCTCTACCTACAGTTTTGCCCCCAGCTGTCCTACCCGCAAAATAAACCTCGAGGGAAAGGATATGTTCTTAGACCTCCAAATACTTTTAAATGTATGAATAGCAGTAGAACATATATTTATCCCATGTGCATAGTTACAATAACAAGAAAGAGCTCAGTGGGTTGTGAGGAAATTGAAGGAGATCAATTACATGCCCAAACAGAGCCGCAATCGGAAAGGAGGAGGTTGACGGGCTCACTTGTGGGCCAGGGGACTCACCACGAACTTTACACCAGGCCCACAGTGCCTGTGTTCAACACCTGCCTCAGCAAAATGAAAAATCATCCCATCGTGAACTTTCAGAGCCTAGCGAATAGTCAAAGCCATGCACAGTGTGTTAAGTTCTCAAATGCAAGGGCATACAGTCCTAGTCTCTGTTGACGTCAGCCCTCCAGAGAAAATAATGCAGCTGTTGATTTGGGCCTAGAGAAACTCATCCCCATCAGTAACCCCCATAGTCAGTTTTAGCCCCAGTCCGGGCTCCCTCCTGACCACTGCTCACCAGAGAAGGCAGTCCTGCCAGCTCAGTGATTAGCAGGCAGCGTGAGCTGGGTGGTGAAGGCTAACGCAGCCAACTGACACTGCGGGGAGGAGAAGGCTGGCCAAAGTGTAATGACTTAGACTGGCATTCGAACAGATGACGGGGATTTTGCTGGCCTTTGGACAAAGGTCTGGAACTGTACCCTTAGGTCTTTGGGGAACAATGTCATGCCATAGTACAACCTGAAAAAGTGATTTAGAGCAGACTATTGAGGGTAATGTATATATTGTGTGTAGCCAAGTTTACAAAGATTAGAGGTTTGAGAAGCATTACAGTGTCCTATTACAAACACATAAGCAGTTCTGAGCATAGTCTAAGGCCTCTTAAAATTCGAGTGAAATGTGACCGAAATATTCTTTCCTATGAAACCACTCTCTGTGCAAGAGCAACGTACTTGATTCGTCCACCCTTCAAAAGAACTTTTTATATATCCTATCTATCCTGATACACTACATTATTCACAAAATCTGTGGATCATCTACTCCTTACCCTTGGAAAGATGGGACATCTTAAAGGACTTGATAAACTAGAAGAATTCTCATCTGTCTACTATAGATGAAGTCTGGCTAAAATCCAGGACTCCATCAGATAATGCCTCAAGATCCCTTCCCGACTGACATTAAAAGATTCTTTAGTATCTCTGGCTGGTGTGGCTCAGTGGATTGAGCACTGGCCTGCAAACCAAAGGGTTGCCAGTTCGATTCCCAGTCTGGGCAGATGCCTGGGTTGTGGGCCAGGTCCCCGGTGGGGGGCACGTGAGGCAACCACACATTGTTTCTCTCCCTCTTTTTCTCCCTCTCTCCTCTTCTCTCTGAAGATAAATAAATAAAATCTTTTAAAAAACTAAAAAAACAACATTTTAGTATTTGAATGGAGAACAATTTTAGAATTTTAAGGGATCTTAGAGCTCCTCCAGTCCATTTTCTTCTCTTTATCTTTGTAGAAACGATATCCCAGAGAGGATAACTTGGCTAGTGTTATCTAGCTCATTTCTATTCATTACATGTCTATGAAGTACCTGCTACATTGCAGGCATCGTATTAGACAGCAGGGATGCAGCTGGAGTGAACGATAATGCAGCGTGGCATGGAGTGAAGCTGGCAGGCTGGAGCCAGACTCCCTAGCTCCCATTTCAGCTTCACTGCTCACTAGCTGTGTGACCTTGGGCAAGTCCGTCTTTCTCTGCTGCAGTTCATTTCCCATAAAATAAAGTCATGAGAGACTATAACTCATGGAATTGTTATAAGACTCAAAAGAAGCAATATACTTAATGTGCATAGGATCAAACGGCGCCTGGCACGCAGTAAGAGCCTTGTTAAGTATTTATTAATTAAAATACAAGGTATCTGCTCTCTGTCCTTTGTTTAGACTGTCCAGCACCTGGGGGAGCATGTAATACTATCCAATTTAATTAGTGTTGTGCATTATTTGAGGGCACAGATTTATCTAGTTGACCAAAGAGTCCTCCCACCTCATGCCCACTACAGTGCCCAGCATGTGATAAGCTTAGTATTTGGTGAATGGGTGAATACATGGACCACAAAACTAAAGAGTGAAGGAACAGGTATCTTGAGAGGCAAATATTTGAATAGCACCTTAAAGAATGAAAAAGAAGAATGACATTTCTTCATATAGAGAAGGGATGAGGGATTTAAGGCAGTTTAAGCAGCAAGAGCAAAGGCATAGGATTGTGACAGTGTCTGGCTTTCTTGCACTATATTTATAGTCTACTCTTCTCACTTCCTTTATTTGAGGGGCTGGGGAACTAGATCACATGGAATCTGTAGCTGTCAGCTCCTGGCACATTGTAGAGTCCCCTTCTGGTGAAACCAGGTACGAATGAAGATGCTCAAGAAGCTGTCAGTTGTTCTTTCCTCTAGAACATGTTCACTCAGAAGGAGAAGGCTGGGTTCTGAAGTCTAGCAGGGAGGCCCTGGCCGGGTAGCTCAGGTGGGCAGAGTGTCAACCCAATAGGTCAAGTTTGCAGTTTCAATCTCTGGTCAAGGCACATGCAAGAAGCAACCGATGAATGATAAATAACTGGAACAACGAATCAATGTTTCTCTCTCTCTCTCCCTTCCTCTCTCTCTCTATAATCAATAAATAAAATAAAGTAAAATAAAATGGAATCAAGTAGGGATTACGGCACTGAACGCATATTTCCTTAGCCCACCTGTTCATTGTGAGAGTTTGATTACATTTTATTGCCACCTATTGTATTTTCCTTTTGCTAGGCCCTCCTCCATGAGAGACTGCAATAGTTTCATAGCTACATCCAACTAACCACCTGTAATTGGATTATTCACCTTTGAACGGTTTTGACAGTAACCCCCGGGTGGTTCCTATGGCACAGATATCTGGCTGCCCCCTGATACCCATTCTCCCTTCTTCTCTAGCAGTAGTCACCACTCAATTTTTATCTGAGCATGCGCACAGTGGGGATCATGACCCCGTTTCCCAGCCTCTCTTGTGTCTGTAGGTGGCCAAGTAACTAAGCAGACATGGTATGTTCAACTTCCGAAAACAGCATTTAAGAAGAGTGACATTCTCTTCTCTCTCCTTCATGTCCTGTACTCCAGATGGAATGTAGACGTGATGATGGCCAGAGTCAAAGCAACCATTTGACTGTCTGAGGTGACCTTGGGAATGGAAAAAAAATACTGAGGCCAACAAGTAGAAGTCTGGGCCTTTGCTACTGCATGTAGTGAAGTAAAATTCTGCTTGTTTAAGCTACTGTTAGCTTCAGTTTGTTATTGCTTTTGTTTCTTGCGGCTGCATCTAATCCTAGCTTACATGGCTTCCTCTCGCTGCCGATCCTGGCATCTCCTTCGTCCCTCTAAGTCAGTTGTTACAACTCAGAAAATAAAGATGAAGACTCTTCAAGCACATGAGAATAATAATAACAATAACAATAACTAGGAAGATGAATTCATTGCAAAAACTTTGCTTCTTCCCTCCCTATCCAAAAATGTCACCTTGTGAATTTCACGGCTACTTGAACTACTTTTGGATTGTCTCATTTGCATTCTATCTCAGCAGGTGATTAAGAGCTGGTCTGTGAGTGGGAGGCGGAGTAAATGATAAAATATGTAGGAAAGAAGCAGAAGTGCTGCCGAAGCAGTTTAGGCAGGGGAAGAGAGTAGACTCTCCAACAGCATATAGACTGTGTACAGCCATACTGTAATGCTATTCAGTGATTCAAGATTGTGTGCCAGCCCTGGCTAGTATAGCTCAGTGGATTGAGCGCAGGCCGCAAAACAAAGTGTCGCTGGTTCGATTCCCAGTTAGGGCACAGGCCTGTCTTGCAGGCCAGGTCCCCAGCGGGGGCCATGTGAGAGGCAACCACACATTGATGTTTCTCTCCCTCTCTTTCTCCCTCCCTTCCCCTCTCTGTAAAAATAAATAAATAAAATATTTTTTTAAAGAAAATTGTTTTCTAGACTAATATTTATTGCTTTGGTAAAATGCATAGACAATTTTGGCAAATAAAAAAGTAGATTCCAGAACAATATAGAAATACATATTATTCTGCATGCACTTAGAATAAACGTGAAATATAGACACCAAAATATTAACAGTACCTATCTTTGGTTAATATGATTGCATAGGGTTTTTACTTTCTTCTTTTTGGGATATTTGCATTTTACAATTTTCCATAAGAAACACCTAAAGTTTGGATACATTTAAAGTTACTTAAAAGCAATTTGGGGGTAATGGCAGAAGCAAGAATAAATCCACACACATGGTTAAGGTTTTTTTCTTTTTTTTAAGATTTTATTTATTTATTTTCAGAGAAAGGGGAAGGGAAGGAGAAAGAGAGAAAAACATCAATGTGTGATTGCCTCTTGCATGCCCCGCACTGGGGACCAGGCCTGCAACCCAGGCATGTGCCCTGATGGGAATCGAACCAGCAACCCTTTGGTTTGCAGGCCCCTGCTCAGTCCACTGAGCCACACCAGCCAGGGCAAAGTTTCTTTCTATATTGTATCAGTCAGACCAGTGTTAAGCCCTGCTTTGATAACAAACCTTAAAATCTCAGTGATTAGTGCACCAAAGGTGTATTTCTTATTTATGTAAAATCCAGTGTGGGTCAGTGGGGATACCTTGGGACCCAAAGGCTCAGGGATCTGTCTCAACATGTAGCTATCAAGGTCAACGCTGAGGAAAAGCAGGTTAGAGAAGACACTTCCATTCATAGTTTGTAAGTCAGAACTTGCATGTAGCCCTAACCTAACTGCAAAGGAGGCTGGGAAATATGGGGGAGTATCTGGAGTATCTGGTGAGCACTGTCACTGCCCCATATCCATATGGTTGGTGATTATGTTTCCAAAAATCAAAATTTACAGTATGGCGAGTAAAGAATTGACGTTAGGACTGATTTTAAAACGCATACATACACGAATATGGAGTTGCTTGCTACAGGCTTTTAAATAGTCAGCCACGGAGGTGGCTACGAGGAAGGGGGAGGAAACCGGAAAAAGATTCGGCCAAGGCTGAAGGTATCTTGTTCTCCCTCCAGGCGCTTTTCTGCATAAAAGTCAGTCTCACCCCTGGCTGGCTGGAGAGGGAGAAGCCTGAGGCCTGAGTCATGCAAGGGCTGGCCAGGAAGAGCGACGGTTTCTGCGGGACTGGGAAGGACAACGTGGACTGCCCTGAGACCATGGGAACACCAGGCAGAAGGGTGAGCAGGCTAGAAATCGGGAAGGACAGCCAAGGTCCAAATAGGATGGAAAAAGTTGGGAAGACGGCCAGACCTTGGCAGTGCCAAAGGCAGGAATTGGAGTCAGAAGAGAAAGCCAAGAATGTGGGGTGGGGATGAAAGTGGGGTTTAAGCAATTTGCTTCAAATGCGCACTAGCATTCGAGTCTTGCTCTCAAGACACAGCAGGTTGTGACGCGTAGTCTGTTGCAGCATTCAATGGCTGTGGCTAAAAGGCACAACAGAAAGTAATTCGACAGTCAGGGCATGGAAGAGGAGTCCACGGTCCTCATTTTATTTTATTTTTAATTTTATTTATTTTTACTCTTCTAATCCTCACTCAAGGATATGTTTATTGATTAGTGAGAAAGAGAGAGAGAAACATCAACATAAAAGAGAAATATTGATCAGTTGCCTCCTGTGCACGCCCCAACTGGGGATCAAACCCACAGCCTTCCGGTGTGTGGAACGATGCTGCAGTGCATTGAGCCACCCGGCCAGGGTGAGCCTGCAGTCTGAATGAGGGCCAGGGCTGCATGGAAAACTTAAGGCTAAACTGATCATCATCCCAGACATAGACCGAGGTGGCTGTGGAGTCACAGAGGGGATGGATGGTTGACATCGGGAAGGCAGCAGTTACTCCAAGTGGGTCAGGACCCTAGTAAGCAGCTGGGAAGAGTGAGAGCAGAGTCCAGCTCCTCAAGAGGTTCTAGTAGGAGACACTGGGACTGGGGGCCTTCTAAGGGACAGGGCTTCACAACAGGTGCTGCCCCAGAAGGAGAGCTAGTATGCAAATGAGAAAAAACATGAAAACTAGTAAATATAGACAAAGACAAAGAAGGAAGGGAGACTGGAGCTTGGGGGTGCATGGTTGTCTAGGGCCTCCCCTCCGATAAAGTGAATGGCAGGGCTGCGACAGAAAGATGAGTCGGTTTTCCTCTCGCTGACCTTGGTCTGCGCTGGCTTCCGGAAGGAGCAGAGTTGGGCCCGTGGACAGAGAGCATCAGTGCCCGAAGCAAAGCAGTCTGGTGAGGCTGGACTCAGGCCTACCAACTGAGCTTGAGCACCAGTTCACGAAGGCTTTTCCCAGACAGCCGTGTACCTAGCTACACGGCTCTTTCTCCTGGCCTTTCCTATGAGGACTAGCAGTGGGCAGGTGGATGGGTGTCATTAGTCACTGATGCAGAGGATGGGATGCAGGACAGGAGAAAACTGCCAGGCTGGGATTAGGTATCGAGCTGCTGTCATTGGCTTATTGAAACCTTGACCGAAAATCCAAAATCCCATGGTTTAGCTCCTGGAAAGACATTCATTTTATTTTTTAAAAGATTTTATTTATTTATTTTTAGAGAGAGGGAAGGGAGGGAGGAAGAGAGGGAGAGAAACATCAATGTATGGTTGTCTCTCATACAGCCCCTTCCAGGGACCCAGCCGGCAACCCAGGCCTGTGCCCTGACTGGAAATCAAACCTGCGACCCTTGGGTTTGAAGGCCACGCTCAACCGACTGAGCCACACTAGCCAGGGCCTGGAAAGACATTTTAAAACATGGAAACCATTTTTTTTAAGTTTACATTTTTTATCTCTTTAGCTAAATCTGTCTCTCGTGCATGAATGCCTCAGTTCAAGTGTTCCAATGGAGCACGACGTGGAGGAAAAGCTCTGGACTAGGACTCAGAGACTCTGAGTTCTCACATGGTTCAGGTGAGAACCAAATAAAGCCGTGATTTGGGATGTGTTTGAAATGTCCTAAAGCAATTGGAAGGTAAGGACTGTGTGCATATCTACTCATCTGGCAAATTAGCAGATCAGGAATAGGGGCACACAAACGAGGTGCCCCAGATGTAAAATTGAAAGAGGTGCTCACTGTCAGGGTCAGGCAAGCAGCCCACTGGCAAGAATGACAACTATGTTCAACAAGACCAGAGAGCCTTTCCAAACTCATATCCCTCTCTGGCACTCGGGACATAAGGGGAAGGGGTGGGGTCTGTCGGGATTTCTGAAAGAGACCCTACCAGAAGCTGCTGAAAAATGAGGTGATTGGGAGGCTGAAAGAAGCCCAGTAGACTGAGCCTGTGTGGTCTGGCCTCCTGGGAGCGGATTAAGAGATGCCAGTAAGGACCAGTGGGCCAGGGTTAGGAGGCAAGATTTTGCCTGGCGTCCCTCTGCATCACTGGCCTTAGGGGCGATCAGCACCTCTCCATGCCTCTCCCTCCTCTCTGATCCCACGAGAAAGGTTTCCTTTGGGACAGCAAAGGGTTTGCATGTTTCAGAAGCCACTTGGCAAATGTGATAGGAGGGCTGGCAGAAACAAGTCAGGCTGGGCCCTTATGCCTTTATCAGTTAATGCCTTATCAGTCATGCCTTATCCGTTAACACCTCCACTGGAATTAATTAGCCGACTGTGAGCTGAAAGCGCGAGGTCAGAAGAGCTCAGAGGAAATAGTTGGAGAAAGGTCCTTTATCGTGGCAAGGAAGAGCATCACGCGTGCTCATGGCAATTTTGCTGGCATTGACCCTGGATATGCCAGTGAAAGTAGTTCAGTCTCCCTCCCAGCCCCTGGGGACCAGGGTGCAGATGCTCAAAGATCATGGGGTGTTATCTCATTGCCATTGTGATTTGTTGATGCCTAAAATGACCCATTTGCTGAGGATGCCTGACCCCAAAACACATCCTAAATATCCAGGTATGTCAACTGGTGTTTGTGAAATGTCCCTGTCCTCAGAGGAACTAGGCTCTGGGAGAAACAGAAAAATATACGGAAGAGAAGGAGGGTGCCTGGAGACTTTACGTTCTAGGATTCAGATTCAACTGATACTGGACAAACTCCTACAATGTACCACGTAGATCTCATTTAATCTCACAAGAGTCCTGCAATCCTGGCCGGGTAGCTCAGTTGGTTAGAGTATTGTCCAAGCAAGCCAAGGTTGTAGGTTTGATCCCTGGTCAGGCCACATACAGGAATCAACCAATGAATGCATAAGTAAGTGGGAAAACAAATCAACAGTTCTCTTTCTCTGTCAAATCAGTAAATAAAAATTTTTAAAGTATTATTATCCCAATTTTTATTTTCAGGGAATTCAAATTAAAGCCCACTGCTGTTGCTACTGTGTTACGGGGTGGGGGCAGGAGGGGGAAAGGTAAATATGGTTCGCACATGGAAACCCCAAGAGCTGGAATACATGAACATATTCATGGCTCACTCACACAGTTTGAGACATCCCTAATTAAGTGTGGCATATTTGGGGAGAGGGGTGGCAAAGATAAAAGCTGGGAGAAGGGAATTGCCTGGCAGGTGGGGAGGATCGAAGGAAGGTGGAGCCATGGGGTTTCTGAATGAGGTAAGTAAGGGTGGAGCTGATTATCCAGAGGGAAGGGCTGTGGTGTGGTGGAGAGGCAGTGGGGACAGGAGCAGCCTGCTGTCTGAAATAACAGAGCGTGAATCGATCAGTGACATCCCTTTACTATGTGGTTATGGGTAGGTGCCCCCAGGCTCCCAGACGCAGGTAACCAAGGGACACAACTGCAGCCAGAGCTAAGCTGTACCAGCAGCAGCCTGCATCAGCAGGGGAACCAAGTTGCACAGACACTGGTGTGTTAATCCCAGCCCAGACTGGCAGACAGCACGGCTCCTTCTGGGGGAGGAAGGGCACCAGAGCTGGGGACCACACACTCGAAAGGAGGGGAAGGAGCTCTGAGTTATTTTTAGTGCTGCATCTTTGTGCAGAGCAAACCTAAGGCACGTGCGTGCCTGTGAATGCATCAGATGGAAGTACATGCACGCAGAGCCTGCTCCCCAGCATCCGGTCCACCCGTGAGATTCCTTTCTATGGCCTGACCTGTGGTGACAGCGGGTCCTACCCACTGCCGAGCACCGATGCTTTGCTGCTCAGCTTCCTAAGGCCTCTGTCGAAGGTATGCACGGCCAAATAGTGGATGTTGAGGAATCAGCAGCTTTTGACATCGGAGGCAAAGAAAGTTTCTTGATTTCCCAATTTTTAATGCGTGCCAAATGCAAGCTCAGTTTGGTTGGAAATATAAGTGCAATGGAATCCAGAAGGACCTTAAACGAAGCCACAGACAATTTTCCCTGAGCTGCAGTGGAAACTCGACACCCTCACAACACCTAAGAGCTTTCCCACCAATAAAATGTCTTTGCAGGGCATTACATCATCAGCAAAAAATCTGATTCGCTGGGTCTAACCTCAAGAAAATTCCCATTTCTGGCAGAGAAAACTTTTGCAAGAGGCTTTTGGGGAATCAAACACCATATTTAGTTTTTCCTTTTAGTGCAGTACTTTAGTACAATAATCAGCATGCAGGTCCTTTAGGAGGCTGTTTCTGCTAGAACTTCTGGCAAAAAGTCTGCGGCTCCTTTTCCCTGGGTACCTGAGTGCCAGCCCCTGTGTGGGCAGTCCTCTACCTCAGTAGGTGGGAAACTGCAAAACTCGCTGCTTAGCTTCCAGACTGGACATGCCAGTAGTGCTTTTGAGCATCTGCCAAGGAATGTCATAACAGAGGCTGGTGTGAAATCAAATTAAAGGAGCTCGGGGAGCAGGGGAAAGGCTCCGAATCAGAAATGTTTATTAATTGCTTGTGTGCTCTGTGGTAGGCCTGGCGGGGGGAGGGGGGGGCTGCCTTCAAGGAAAACACAAACACCCTTTCAGGCTGCCTTTCCCACGATGTGCTGACATCACACGAAGAGCTGTAGAGAAGCTGAAACAGCAGGACAACGGAACAAGCCGTGCACACTTCCTGATACACGAAAAGACCATTTGGTTTTTGGGTGGGAAAGAAGTAAAAGGAAGTATAACCCACTGCCCCCCTCACCCCGTCCGTTTCTTTTGCCTTATTTAGTTCCTATTTATCTATAAGTGTGTCTGAGGTGAAAGCTACAAGGGTAGGCAAGTTTTAATCATGTTTCTTTTTTTTATTTACTCATCATTATTATGGTTAATCCTCATCCCTGGATATGTTCATGGATTTGACCGTGAGAGAGACAGACAGACAGACATGGATGTGAAAGAGAACTGGGGCTCAAACCTGCAATGTAGGTATGTTCTAGGTATGTGACCTTATGGGGAATTGAACCTGCAACCTTTTTGGTGTATGGGTTCCAACCAACTCTGCCCCTGCCCAGCCCTGCCCAGGGCTGTCTCTGTCTAATAATCCAAGTAGATCTCATTGGTCCTCCCTTAGAGAACTCCCCCTCTTTCCTCCAAATGGATTCCCACCTGACCCTGACTGCAGCCTAGAAAGGGCTTTGCTAGAAGAGATTCAAGTTACCATTCTTGGGTGAAAATATCCTGAGGCAGGAATGGGGCGGGCCAGTTTCCCAGGGGACCAGCCCGCCCCGTGGGGATCTGGATGGCGCCTTTCCAGCAGGTCTGTTTCTAGGTAACCACAGTGCACTTGCCAGTGGGCCCTTAATGCAGGTGATGGTTTCCCAATGCTCAGAATCCAGGCAGAAGGAGGTCATACATCTTCCCCTGGAAGTAGGAGATTACATCACTAGGGGTAAAATTAGGGTAAAGTGTGGATTTTCATGTGGTGGAATCTTTGTCCTCACAGTTTGTGTTTCAGAGGAGTGAAGATAATAAATAGAAGGAAGCAAGTTTCCCATGAGAGGGAAGAATCGCACTTGGGAGGTGGGTAAAAAATGGAGAGGATCACAGGGACAGCTCCACCAGGGTGGCTGCAGGCAGCACGTGAATTCCAGGGCCTGAAAAAGCAGTATGTGTGCCCCAGACACCTGGGGAGGGGCCGCTGGGTTTCTGCTCCCGTCTTGCTCTTTGAAACTGGACCACCGGAGATGACCTCAGGCGGCCAGACTTAGTGAGAGTGAACTGTCACCTAGCCTGTCCCCGGCTGCATCCCGGACCACTTTCTGCCTCTAACTTACTTCCCATTGCCTGGCCTTCCTGCTCCTACAGGCTCCTGCCCTTTAACTTCCTATCCTATGATGAACCTCGGGTCGATTTCTATCATCTCTTCCTCCAGGACCAATCTCAGCTCACCTCTGTTAGTCCGGCAGCTGGCCCTTTAAGCGCGGCCAGCTCAGCAGGCCCAGACTGGCACAGAAAAGGCTGTGGCAGACAATAGTGTTTATTCTAGGCAATTGTCCCAGACCGGTTACTCCCTGCTTACTCCCCACCTGCTGCTGAGTGCTGTCTTCTTTCCCACCATCTGAATTTCATCCTCCCCAAGCATTGGCAAAGAGGCTCCCTCTCCCAGCCACCCAGAATTACCTAGCTCCCTTGCTTAGGGGAAAGGGATGTAAACAGCAGGTCACATGTGGCTCACGGTGGTTCCACTCTGGCTGTTCCAGGTAACAGCAGCCCTGGGTCAGGGCGGTCTCAGGGCTCCGCCCCAGCGCTAACCTGATGGGCCAGGTTTCCTTCAGCTGCCTCCGAGTGGACAAAGGGCAAGGCTTCAAAGCAGCCTGGGCCAAA
>PVKM010039323.1:0-13817 GCA_004027735.1 Carollia perspicillata | reverse complement strand
CGGGAGTGCCAGGGTGGTAGCCAGGACGATGTGCGCATCTTAAAGCCCTGGTCGGATGTGCCATATGTTTCCTTACTCACATCTCATTGGCCAAGCAGGGCATCTGCCAAGCTCAGAGTCAGTGGGGCAGGGAGCAGTCTTCACGCACAGTGATCAGTGGCCAGGGCAGGGAGGAAAGGGAGGCCTGTAACCAAATAACACAATTTACCATAAGTTTCGATTATCACTCCCTGTCTTTCGTATATGAAATATGGTAATTGCCAATGGAAATTTCTAATCACGTATTGCAGCGTGCTTCAAGAAATACTATCTTTATTTCCGGGAGTATATTTCCTCAGTTACCTGGTATATAGTTTTCTACTTTTATTTATCTCCCATGCCTTCAGTTTGGGTCAAATATATGTTTCATCATAATTCATTGGAATTGATATGAAACCACCTCATAATATGGATCCTTTCCAAATCACCTTTTTAAAAAAGTAACATGCACTTCTGCTCACTTCCCTAAATTATAACTTTTTTAAAAAATTAATGAATGAGCTGTGACCTACTTCTATTGAGTTGGCCATAAAGTTTGTTTAGTTCTTCCCATAAAATAAGACACATTTTCATTTTCACCAATAACTTTATTGATGTGCATTTTTTGAGTATGTCACCTGTCTCCTGCTATTGGCTTCTCATGGGTAGAGGCCAGGGATCCTGCTAAATATCTTCCAATGCCTAAGACAGCCCCACAGCATAGAATTATTTGGCCCAAAATATCAGGAGTATCAAGAAACTTCACATACCAATTTTGACATGTTCGATCAGTCTTCATACACTGCACAAATCTTTTTTTTTTTTTTTGCATTTCAGGTGTGTTTTTACCATTCTTGAAATAATAAAGTACAATACACTGAAAATGTTGCATATCTTCTTCCTTCTTTGATATTAAAATGGCTGCAGAAAATTCGCCAGTTTTGATGTGTTTTTGAAATGCACACGCATGTGACAGCTGTCACAATACAATCTAACAAAACTGTTTAATGTGTATATTACACACATTAAACCCATAAAAATGGATACCATGTGAAGTAAATGCTTTTTTGCCAAATTATACCATCTGCACATAATGGGGACGGATGGAATCACATGAAAGTTCACAGAATAAAAAGCAAACTTTGATATTTGTATTAGAGATTGGCCAAATGGTCTGTGTTCATTCAAACATCTGTGCCATTGAGCTATTCATAAGTCCCAGGAAATACAGTGCAGCCAACGGTTTGTCCTTGCAGGGTCATAGTAAGATGTATGTCCAGTTCCCTTAAATTTGATGATGGGCTGAAAAATATGTTCAATTTTGGCTACATATATAAAAATTCATTTTCTTTGGGAAGCTAGCTTTTACTCATTTGTTTTCATTTTTCTTTCTTTTTTCTTTTTTTTTTAAATTTAATTGTTGTTCAAGTACAGTTTTCTGTCTTTTACTCCCAACCTAGCCCACCCTCCAGCCCTCCCCACCCCCCCCCTAGTTTTTGTCCATGTGTCCTTTATACTTGTTCCTGTAAACTCTTCCCCTTTTCCCCTGAAATTCCCCCCCCACTCCCTTCTGGTCACTGTCAGCCTCTTCTCTAGTTCAGTGTCTTTGGTTATATTTTGCTTGTTTGTTTGTTTTGTTGATTAAGTTCCTGTTAAAGGTGAGATCATATGTTATTTGTCCCTTACCGCCTGGCTTATTTCACTCAGCATAATGCTTTCCAGATCCATTCATGCTGTTGCAAAGGGTAGGAGCTCCTTCTTTCTTTCTACTGCATAGAATTCCATTGTGTAAATGTACCATAGTTTTTTGATCCATTCATTTACTGATGGGCACCTAGGTTGCTTCCAGCACTTGGCTATTGTAAAATGTGCTGCTGTGAACATTGGGGTGCATAGGTTCTTCTGGATTGGTGTTTCAGGGCCTACACAGGAGGTGAGGAGAGTTGTCACAGATCTGGCTCCAACTCTGTGGCCTCTCTCAGCAGCCCTGGGTGAGCTACAGCCAAGCAGCTAGAAACTCCAAGCCTCATTCCAGCTGCTCGGTGAGCCAGCCTTTGGATTGCTTTTTTGTTTTTAACAACTTTATTGGTATATACTTTATATACCACAAAGCTCTCTCATGTAAGGTGTCCAATTCAGCTTTTCATATATTTATGAAGTTGTTCAACAATCACCATATTCTAATTTTAGAACATTTTCACCATTTCTAAAACAAACCTCCCTACCATTGGCCTCCTCCCACTGCTCTGCAGCCCTAGACAACCAAGAAGCTACTTTCTATCTTTATATTTAATTTGGAAGTTTGGGCATTTTATATGAATGGAATAATACAACATGTGGTCTTCTGTGACTGGTTTCTTTTATTAAGCATAATGTCTTCACAGTTTATCTACTTTGTAACATGTATCAATTATTCATTCCTTTTAATTGCCAAGTAATATTTCATTGCATGGATATACTGCTGGTCTGTTTATCCATTCATCACTAATAGATTCATGTTTTTTCTGCTTTTGGCTATTATGGATAATGCTGCTATAAACTTTTGTGTACAAGTTTTTGTGTAAACATGTTTTTACATCTCTTGGATACATACCTAGAAGAGAAATTGCTGGTCATAGTAGACTTACACATGATAAATTTACACTGAATTTTTTAGAAGCTACCAAACTGTTTTCCAAAATGGCTCCACACTTTACAATTTTACCGTCAGTAAATGAAAGATCCTAATCTCTATACATCCTTGCCAGCATTGTATTGTCAGTCTCTTTCTCATTACAGCTATTCTAGTGGGGGTGGAGTGCTATTCCATTACGACTTTCACTTTCATTTCTCTAATTACTAATGATGTTGAACATCATTATTAGCCATTCATATATCTTCTTTAAACAATGTCTGCTCAGATCTTTTGCTTATTATTAAAATTAAGTTGTTTTTTTATTATTGAGTTACGAGTTCTTTATATATTATGGATATGTGTCCCTTATTGGATATATGATTTATAAATATTATCTCACATTGTTTTAGCTGTCTTACCACTCTCTTAATGGCATCAATTGAAACACTAAAGTTTTAGTTATTATGAGGTCAATTTTATTTATTTTTTCTTTGATCACTTGTGCTTTTAGTGTCATGTTTTAAAAAAATATTGCTTAACCTTAGGTCACAAAGATTTACTACCATGTTTTCTTCTAAGATTTTTAAAGTTTTGGCTCTAATATTTAGATCTGTCTTCCTCTTTGAGTTAACTTGTGCATGTGATATAAGATAGCTGTCTGTATTTATTTTTGCATGTGGATATTCAGTTGCTCCATCTGATTTATTGAAAGGCTATTTTTCCTCACTGAATTGTCTTCTGACCCTTCTTTCTAAATTAAGCATAAATATTTATTTATGACCATTTATTTTTGGACACTCAATGACTGCCTTCCTACGTACCCATATATCTATTCTTATGACAGTACTGCACAGTCTTGATTACTGAAGCTTTGTAGTTAAGTTTTACAATCCAGTAGTGTGAATCCACTGACTCTCTTCTTATTTTTTATCATTGTTTTGGCTACTGTGGATCCCTTGCAACTTGGCTTGATTTTTGAAGTCAAAACAGAACGTTCTTAGCCCACTTTCTCTTCTTGTTGCTCTGTTTCTTTTTGCCTGAATTACACATGGAAACCAAATAAATTATCTCAAACAATAAATAATGCAGGTGTGACTGAGGGAAGGGTTCTTGACTTTCATAACTGTACATATATTCACATAGCAAAACATCTCTGTTAAAAGAAAAGAATGTATTTGAATTTTATGCTCTAATAACCCTAACACCCAATTCATATAATAATTTATTGATATCCTCACCTTAAAACATCTACTGAAGCAACAGTTGTGAATTGATATGAACACAGTTAGGTTGGGAGGTCACAAACCAGTGACACCCAGAGCAGAAAAAGGAGAAAATCCACTTATAGCTCCTTCCAGTATTCTTGACGTGAATGTTTAACTATAGAAACTTATTTGACAAGAAAGTGACCATTTCCTCAAAAACAGAGAAGAGCAGTCACAGAAAAGATTAACCGAACTGGAAAAATGGCTGCTGCATTCAATGCTTTGCCCAACAAGCACGGCCTTTCCTCGGATTTGAGTGCATTTAGTAGCAGGGGAATGGGAGAGGCTTCCATAGTGGGTGTGGCCATGTGACTTTAACAGACTCACTTCTATATATCCAAAGTTAGCGAATTTGTACTATAAAATTTGAAATCCATTGTCAGCACCTTCTTTATTACGTGGAGCTTTTTTATTTTCTTACAGCCAAGTCTGTTAAAACAGATTATTTTCATATGTCTTTCCTCTTCTTTTTCTTAGCAGTTATGCAGTTTTTCTGACTGAAGGTAATTAACTCCCCTTTTCCTTATATAAGACATTTTTAGTAATAGGTTATTAAGAAGTACTTTGGTATATATAGCAAACTTTTTACAAATAATCTGCATTTGATCAGAATGTTTAAAGTTGATGTTTGGAGCATTTCAAAAACAAGGTTTTTCTGACACAAGCCTTCTTATGGTAGACCTGCCAAAAATGCCATAAATCTCTAAAAGGCCATTCTTCTCCTAAACCAATTGACCCCTCAGTACTGAATCCTCAGCTAGCTCAGATGTTCTATGGGACCTCACTGCCATTTTCTGAATAATTCATGTGATTTACAGAGCCTTGAATAAAACACTGAAACATCTCTGCGTGTGACTTGTTTGCTTTTGATTTACAGTGACATCTTTTCATAGTAGTGGAAAGTTGCTAAAAAACTTCTCTGAAACCTTACATTTTTCTATTCATTCTCCTACAAAGGGGGCTCAGTTATCAGTGACCTCAATTTTCTGCCCTGTTGTTCTTCAAATTAAAAAGAGACTGTGGGAAGTCTCTTCACAAAGTCACACATTAAATAGCGTTACCCAATAGATCATTATCTTGTGTGCACTCTGCCATTACCAATGGTTACCTGACCTTTAGAATTAAGAAGAACGTTATGAGCATCTATTAAGTTATTAAAAGCTGTAATATTGTTAGCGTTTCTTAGGGTCACCTGGAATGCTTACATTGCAGCTACAATGTTGACTCAGAAAATGGCGTATAGTTGGTAAGTGGCCCTTGTCAAGGTGTCCTGATGGCCTGACAGTAATAAAGAAGGTAAATGAGGAAAATACTGTCTTGTTCAGTGAGACAGGCATTTGTAAAGAAGACTGAGCATATATGAAGCACTCCGTCCTGCATAGAACACGAGGAGATGCGGAGGACCTGCCAGTGTGGGCGCCTCATCATTTTAATTAGGCAGCCAGGGAAAATGCTGAAGACCATCAACCAAACAGGAAGAGGCATGTAAACTGTTAGCAGAAAAATTCAGATGTCTGGATCAGCAGTACCAGTACATGTGTTTAGAAAAACCATCTTCTTTTTTTTATTGTTGTTCAAGTACAGTTGTCTCAATTTTCTGCCCACCACTTCCCCCCCTCCACTGCCCCCACCTCCCACCCTCAGTCCTACCCAAAACCTTTGGCTTTGTCCATGCATTTTTTATACATGTTCCTTAATGACCCTTCCCCTTCTTAAACCATTTTCTTAATAAAAACCTAGAATAAATAAAACAAATCAAGTCTAGTCTTCTGAAGAACAACTGTTTCTACTATTTAGAGAATTTAATTAGGATTATTTCATGGATGCAATTATCAGCAAGAGTGATTGTATCAAAGACATATGAACTTTGTTTCACCATTGAACAAGGGTTTTGTATGGGAGAAGAAATGATGTTGATAAGATTGTACATGTGTATTTAAGGCCATTGTTTTCTGGAATCTATATCTCAGATGAGTGTTCAGGCAAATCGAAAAGACAAAATGAAATGATTTCAGCAAAATGTCTATCAAATTGTCCAGTGTGCACTCAGTAAGTATTAGCTATTCTCATCATCATAATTATCATAATTATCATTTTTTTCTAATGGATGGTTATAGTTGTGCTCAAATAGACATTGATTTGCATGAAGGTCTCCATCAAAAACAACATAAAGAATTCTTTTGTACTCAGTATATTATCCCCATTGTACCCTATTTTAGCTATTTAATTTATAAATGGTACACAATTAACTTCAATTATTTTCTATAAAACACTGGAACAATTATCAAAAAACCTTAGTTTGTGTTCCTTTTCTACTCTCACTATCGTGTGACCTAAAGTAAGTCTTATTCTCTCTGGGCCACAGTTATAATAGATGATATCTATGAGTCCCTTTCATGTGTAATATTCTATGGGGTAGCTCAAAGGGCCAAATTTCAGGAAAAGTATTATAATGTATTGCA
Source organism: Carollia perspicillata (assembly GCA_004027735.1). Taxonomy (NCBI): domain Eukaryota; kingdom Metazoa; phylum Chordata; class Mammalia; order Chiroptera; family Phyllostomidae; genus Carollia; species Carollia perspicillata. The sequence continues at coordinate 7,458 of PVKM010039323.1, read as the reverse complement.
TTCACTTTCAATCTATCATTGGAAGTTGCCTTACTTTTGCCCCAAGCAAGCTCCACATCTTGTTTAAGAGTATCGTTCCGTTAAGTAGTATTGCAGGCTGCAGAAACTTCTATTGCGTAGTGTCAGGGCTGCAGGAACTTTTGGCATTGATTTGGAAATTAAGTATTTACTAGAGATAAAAATCTGCCTTAACCTACTTTGAACTCAAAGTTAAACTTATAGAAGCTGGTCTATATTGGAGAGATAGATACCTTTTGTCTTCAAACTATCTTTTACTATTTGCAGTGCCTTTGACCTTCATGTGAATTCTATAGCAAATGAAGTCAAACTTTTTCCATTGTTTATCCCTGGGCAGTACCATCTGATATGAATAGTATTCCATCAAAATGTGTTTTTTCCTGAGGAAGTCTTGCTGTAATACATCACCAGAGTGACAGCCAGTGTATTATACATTACAATAAAACACCCCCAGAGCAAAGGTACATGTGATGATAAATTATGCTAATATGTTATTGTCATCATGTTATCAGCACTCCGAGAGTGATTTAGTGAGATACATCATCAGTGAGAGAGTATCTGATTTCACATTACTCAAAGAATGACACCATCGTGGAAAACCACAAGTAGATTCAGTTGATTAATAGGGTTGGTGATATCCTAATGCCAGAACTCATGTAGCATGGTATATTAAACGTCCTTTAAAAGTGAAAACAAGTTAAAGAAAGATGAGTCCATGAGGTGAGGTTATAAAAGCACTGTCAATTTTAATACTATTACTGTAGAGAGAGGACATAGTTAACTATAAACCAAAATTCATCCCTTGTCTTTTATTCACACATTTGACAGTGATTTAGTTCTACTTAATTATCTTTAAGAAACCTCAGAACTTCTTATAAGAAGCTGTCTGTTGTAGACCACTGGTTGCCTTCCCTATCTACTGTGTAATGATGTAAGCATTATGCCCTAAGTCACTGAACACCCAGACATACCAGGAAATGGTAGCTGAGTGACAGCCAACATATTCAACATATAAGTTGATTGCTGTTGGTACAGCATCTTGTTTTGCACAGAACTTTGCATACATTAGACAGCAAAAGAGACTTGTTTAATTGAATGAACTAATAGTTTTTTTGTAACTATTTATATTTAAAACCACAAAATAGGCCCTGACTGGTGTGGCTTAGTGGGTTGAGGATTGTCCCACAAACCAAAGGGCCACCAGTTCAATTCCTGGTCAAAGCACATGCCTGGGTTGTGGGCCAGGTCCCCAGTTGGGGACATGCAAGAGGCAACAGATCAATGTTTCTCTCTCACATTGATGTTTCTCTCTTTCTCTTTCTTTCTCCTACCCCTCTCTCTAAAACTAAATAATAAAATCTTAAAAAATAATAATAATGTCTGACACCAAACACCTAGATTAAAAAAGCCAGACACCATGGTTTAAGAATAGAAAACAATTTTTTTTTGCTAGCATTGCTTGTTCTATCATGATCTCAAAAGCTAAGTACTTCTTCTTCCTCACAGTTTTCTAGCTAAGGTCTCTGACCCATTCATAGTCGGAGGGACTATGGGGAGAATAATAAGTAAGCAGCATGATAGATTTTCCTTGACTGGTATTCTCTTGATTTGGCATTGATGATCTGAGCATACTGGGTAATTGAAACTGACTTTTTGTATTATAGAATACTTTCACAGGTTCTTTGGGACTGACCATTCCCACCCGGTCATTACAAGATCTCCTGATAGACTGTGTGTCTTAGAGCTATGATCATTTTGTTACCCTCTGTTTTCCAACTAACTGTTCACCTCTCTTTTGGCACCTTTGGGGCTTGGAACAAAGTCCATTTGGAGAAAAAACCTAAGCTGGCTCCACTCCACAAGGCCCATATCTGACCTACAAGGAGTATACCCTCTGCCTATTGTCAGTGAGAGTACAGCTGGATACTGACATAGTGATCATCGCAATAACTAACTTTCCCTGAGTTCATACTATGGTCCAGGCTTTGTTATATGCATTAACTTATTAAACTTTCCCCCAAAAAAAGGATGGTATTATTATCCCAATTTTACAGTTGAAGAAACGGAAACATACAGAGATTGATTTACCCAGTGTTACAAAACCCAGAAATGAGAGAGAGCCAAGACACTCAAGCCCTGGCTGCCATAGCTTTACTGTGTATGCTCTGGACTATAACACTGAATTGTGGGTTTAGTATCAGCACTAGATACTACTCTCAGTTTTAGAACTACACACTGGTGTTCTCTCATTATAATAGGCACCAACTGACCAATATCTCACCTTCAGGATTTTCCAGGCCTGGATTCAAAGCAAGTGCTTTGTATTCCTCCAAATTCCAATGTCGACTAAAAACTTTCCCAGTGTTACTATCAAGGGACCTTATTAGATTTGACTTGAAGGGTGCCACAACTGCCTTCTCCAGAGCCAAATATTTCCATCTTAACGTCTTCTGCCTCAGTGATCTGGGTCAGCAACTGGCAACACCACCAGTGTTTTTGTTCCTTTGTGTTTAAATCTCCCTTTCAACCCTGAAATCATGTAGGACAGGTTTCTAATGTAGGATACTTACTATATATTATGTTTTTCTGCTTGGCCTTTTTGGGTCTCAGCTAAAATTGAGACATAAAGAGCCTACTTTAATATCCTTTTACAAAAATAAAGGATATTTTCTGTAGTCAAAGAGCCAACAATTCAAGACATATGGCTTCTAAGAATGAGTGGGTAAGTCTCTTCATCAGAACTAAAAACCTTAAAAGATGAATGCATTCCAGACCTCAAAAAATGTTCCAGGGTCATGAAAGGAGTTTTACTTCAGCTGATTTATGTGTGCAATTTCAGCAGGGCGGCCTGTTCTAGAGTGCTTCCAGGATCGTGATGAAGTTGGTATCAGCCTGTCAGTGTGCAATTTGGCTTAGAGGTGTGTGATCAATTTCCAGGGCATCTAACATATTCGTTGGGACCAACAGCATGTTGGCTGTCTGCGCCCAGCACTCACTGTGTCCAGTCTGTTCCACGAGTCAGGGTGCTGCCAGCCCTCCGCCCCATACTCTGCTTCCAATTTACAGCTGCCAAAGAGCACTCCCAAAATAGGTTTAATGAGTATTTTCAGCATTATCTTTTACCATTATGCCTGGTCTTAGTTTTTTATTGGGATGTTAAATGAAGTAAATTATTAATAAAATGTTAAGATAAAGTCAAAGCATTAAAAGCAGCCTGTGTATGTTTATTTTATTCCTCTATTTACTAGTAAAGATACAGTCATTGTCTTAAGAAAAAGTATCGGTGACAAGCAAGCAAGCCCATTCACAATCTCTTAACATAAAGGTATTTTTGTAAGACCGTGCTTTGTCACCTACGAAATTCCTACTCCTCGCGGGAAAGTGACCTCAACTTGTCTTTGCCTCTAAAAGTTGAAATTCTAGTACTCAAAAAAGTGAAACAATAAGTTACAAGATTACAATATAATGAAGGTACTGTGTAGAGCTCTTTACATCTATAGAATATTTACAATATCTATAGTCTAAAGAATATTTACAATATTCTATAGTCTAAAAAAAGTCTCAGCACTCTGTTGACATTTGACAAAAGAGCAGCACTACACAATGGAAAAGCACTGGTTTGCAGACAAAAGCTTGTATCCAAGCCTTAGATCTGGCACTTTTTCTGGTCATGTGGACCTGGACAGTTTTTCAGCCTATTCTGACCTTCATTTTCTTTGTCTGCCAATGGTGGCAACTGTTTTTTATTAACCATAAGTAAGCGGAGTGAAGGATCTGTGCCTTATTTATCTTTATGTACACAGGTCCTAGCACATTGCCAGGCAACAATTACTTCATGATGGGTAAATAAGTCTGAGGAATCACTATCTTCCATTTACAGATGAGCAGAGTGGGGCTCAAAAATGTTTCAGGGACCTAGTGTCACATAGCCAGTAAGAAAAATGTCATGGTAGGTCATGGGACAGGATTACCTCTTGGCAATTCTGACAGATGTGGATTCCAAAAAAGGAACATCAGTCACTATGGAAGGGAACAGCCAGGTGTATACAGACGAGTGGATTTCAGAAGCATATGGCAGGTTGTTCCATTCAAGAACTATTTCGCTCACTCCCACCCCCTGCAGATACTCACAATTAACAACGAATACTATGATGCTGTCCTTCTTGGTGGAGATAAAGAATATATAACAAGGATATCACAGTTGTCCCTCTTGGTAGAGGTAAAAAATATATAACAGGTATTGCATGTTGTGTCCCCTTTTGAAATGGCAGAAATTGTTCTCATTTATATATTCTTCACAGTATATAGAACAGAGACTAAATATGAAAAGAAACAATACTAATAATTATTCTTATATGAGCAAAGCACTATTGCAGACATTTCAGATGCATTCCCTTCTTCGATCCAGAAAATGTCCCTATAAGATACTATCATTATCTTCACGTTACAGATGAGAAAACTGAGTTATAGAAAAGAAAGGAAATTTTCCAAAATACACAAATCTCCTAAGCACCAGAGGCAGGATTCGGATCTAAGTAGTGTGACCTAACAGCCTGGGCTTTTAACCTCTACACTTTATTGCCCGGGATAGTAAATAGAAAAATATAGGACATGTGAAAAGGAACCTGATATGCAATTCCCACATCCAACACAGAAGTTACAACTTAACTCAGCAAGAGCACAAGGCCTGGAAAAATAAACTACGTCTCACAGAATCACAAAGAAATGACTAGGAAACACAAAAATTAATATCTTTATGCTACTATTTCCCTTGTGCCACAATTTTCTACAACACATATTCACGTAAGTATTTTACTAACTGTAATTTGTCTTCAATTGCTTATGACTAGAATAAATACCCTGAGTTTTCCAGGGATGGCAGCAAGGTTGATTCTGTGGCAACTGTCTTAGCCCCGGTTCCCTACAAAACAGAGATTCAGAAAAGAATTTAAAATGATGAAACTTTATTTCGGAGGTATAGAACCAGGGCAGCTAGAATGAGGGAAAGTAGAAGTGGGGCAAGAAAGAATGTTGGTAAATACCATGATGTGTTACTGTGCTGGCTACTTCTTCCCAGGACCATGAAAAGCCGCAATGGTAGAGAGACAAGTCCACTAGCCACGCAGAACTCCTCCAAAAGGGTTGTACAGACAAACCTCACTTTGAAATCATTCAGGGAAAGAAAGGAGGGCTTTCTCTTTCTCCTGTTTCCCATTGGCCAATGTTTGCCAAGCTGTGAGTTAATTCCCCACGATTACAAGCTGAGTGAACTGGCACCTTTAATGACCACATAGGATGCCAAGTTTCACATTCTTCAGTGTGGTGTATCATTCAAGTCCACAAGTGGTGGAAGTCAGAAATTCTGTGCCTAAAGCTGGTGTGCCTGGATGAGTGGAGGTGGACTTGGCATTCGCAAGGCCAGCACCCAGTGAGCCCTCAGGGACCCAGCATGGTCCAAGAGGCATATGAGGCTGATAGAAGCTGACACATTCCCTAATATTTATGTAACTTTTCAGAAATCAACTTCTTCAACTCAGCTGAACAGGATATCAAAATTCAAGGCCCCTAAGAAAGAGCTATCTCCTTTAATGTCTGCCAACATCTAGGGTATAGGGGTGTCAAAAAACCAAACTGCACACTGGATAAAACAAAACAGAAAGATGAGTTTATTACACAGCTTACAACCTGCAAGCCGGGAAACTCAAGGCTACAGGAGCAATGAGTTCCGAGTTGCTCACAGACTAAGGGATTTTTATGGGATAAATGCAGAGCTTATTTGGCTTTTCAGCTGATTGGTTGGTTGCCAACTGATCTTCTTTCTGATTTAGATCGAAGTAGCTGAGGAGGGAACAAGGAAGTCCAGAGCTAGGTGAACAGACTTGGCTATTGGTGATTGGCTGGTATGCTCTGCCGATTTCTGAGAAAAGCTATAAATTCCTATATGGTTAGGTTAAGTTTCCTTTATGCACCTACATGAGCCATCTCCATTTTGTCCCTGACATAAATGATTCCATTTTAGCTTGGTTCTACAGAGGTATAGAGGAAAAAGAAATATACACATACACGCACACTACAAATATATAATATATGCATATATTAATATATATTATATATATAATTTTCTTCAGTGTCATAAAATAATCAGTCTTGCATATTATAATCCAAGGCACCAATGAGTTTTCAGAAATATAATTCTGAAAAGATGTGGGATTTTTCCATAAAATTCTATTTCTTATTTTAATATATTTTATTGATTATGCTATTACAGTTGTCCCATTTTCCCCCTTTTATGCCCCTCTGCCCTGCACCACCCCTCCCACCAGCATTCCCCCACCTAAGATCATGTCCATAGGTCATACATATAAGTTCTTTGGCTTCTCCATTTCCCATACTGTTCTTAACTTCCCCCTGTCTATTTTGTACCTACCAGTTATGCTTCTTATTCTCTGTACCTTTTCCCCCATTCTCCCTCCTCCCCCTTCCCCCTGGTAACCCTCCATGTGATCTCCATTTCTCTGGTTCTGTTCCTGTTCTAGTTGTTGGCTTAGTTTGTTTTGTCTTTGTTTTTTTAGGTTCAGTTGTTGGTACTTGTGAGTTTGTTGTTGTTCTACTGTTCATAGTTTCAATCTTCTTTTTCTTAGGTAAGTCCCTTTAACATTTCATTTTTTAAGGGCTTGGTGATGATGAACTCCTTTAACTTGACCTTATCTGGGAAGCACTTTATCTGCTCTCCCATTCTAAATGATAGCTTTGCTGGATAGAGTCATCTTGGATGTAGGTCCTTGCCTTTCATGATTTTCAATATTTCTTCCCAGCTCCTTCTTGCCTATAAGGTTCCTTTCAAGAAATCAGTTGATAGTCTGATGGGAACTCCTTTGTAGGTAACTGTCTCCTTTCTTCTCGCTGTTTTTAAGATTCTCTCTTTATCTTTAATCTTGGGTAATGTAATTGTGATGTGCCTTGGTGTGTGTTTCCTTGGGACAAACTTCTTTGGGACTCTCTGAGCTTCCTGGACTTCCTGGAAGTCTATTTCCTTTGCCAGATTGGGGAAGTTGTCCTTCATTATTTTTTCAAATAAATTTTCAATTTCTTGCTCTTCCTCTTCTCCTTCTGGCACCACTATGATTCGGATGTTGTAACATTTAAAGTTGTCCCAGAGGTTCCTAAGCCTCTTCTCATTTTTTGAATTCTTATTTCTTCATTCTGTTCTGGTTAGTTCTTCCTTCTGGTCCAAACCATTTATTTGAGTCCTGGCTTCTTTCCCATCACTGTTGGTTCCTTATGCATTTTCCTTTATTTCACTTTGCATAGCCCTCACTTCTTCCTCTATTTTGCAACCACACTCAATCATTGCTGTGAGCATCCAGATTACCAGTGTTTTGAACTGTGCATCTGATAGGTTGGCTATCTCTTCATCGCTTAGTTGTATTTTTTCTGGAG